>JABUQX010052838.1:10000-12500 GCA_015478945.1 Trachelipus rathkii
TCACCATGCTGAACACTTTCGTGCATCCAAAAATGGAAGAGATTGTTGAGGATTTGGGGTTGGGGGACTTGTGGTTCCAACAAGATGGGGCTACAGCTCACACAGCCCGAAACTCACTCACTGTTTTGGGAAGAATGTTTCCCGGACGTCTGGTCTCTCTGAGGGGTGATGTAGGGTGGCCTGCACGGTCACCTGATTTGAGCATTTGCGATTTCTTTCTGTGGGGATATCTGAAAGAAAAGGTGTTTAAAAGTCGCCCTCACACCCTACCAGAGCTAAGTGAGCGAATTGTTGAAGAAGTCAACGCAATACCACGCTATATGTGTGAACGTGCTGTTCAAAACTTCAGAGAATGGCTCCATCAGTGTGTTGCTAATAATGGGGGCCATCTTGAGGACATTATTTTCAGAACTTAAGGATTAAAAATGGTAAGAACTCCCAACCTCGAGTATAATAACATGTCATCTCTATGTACTCCCATTACATTTTTATAACTTCAAAATTGCTCAATCAGTCCGTATATATATATATATATATATATATATATATATATATATATATATATATATATATATATATAGATATTTATATATTTAATATCTCTCTATCTTTCTATATATATATATATATATATATATATATATATATATATATATATATATATATTGCCGCGAGCACGCTCCGCTTTCCGAACCTGGAAGGACGTTTTTTAGTAAGAAAGTCAGGTGAGAGCTAGGTGTGCACACATTAAGGTCACTGAGAAGGCCTGACCACTCTGTACTCTTCTTACGTAGCTGGTACAAACCCCAAAGAAGCTTGAGTTGAAGTAAATGTGAAGTACGATACAGGCGTTGGGCAGGGATGACCGGAAAAGAGTATCCAACAGAAAGAAACTTGATTGAGGGTTGATAGGTGTTCGCGGTCAGCCCGGTGGTCACCAATTTGAAGGGATTAAATTCTGATCTTGAAACCACCTTCAATAGATGATTATTAGATGTTAGTTACAGGAGTTGCTCAGCCAATAAAGCAGTTCTTTCCTGAAGCTTAGATTCATCAGTGGCGCTAGCAGCCTCCCGCACCAGACGTCACAATATATATGAGAGATATATATATATATATATATATATATATATATATATATATATATATATATATATATATATATATATATATATATATATATATATATATATATATATATATATATATATATGAGCAGTGATATATAGTAGTTAGTATATATATATATATATATATATATATATATATATATATATATATATATATATATATATATATAAGCAGCCTCTAGGAAGAGCCACAATCCATATCTCAAAACTACAACAGCTACCAGGAAAAGGAAAACATTGCTGGAATGCTGGTCCACTTTTAGTAAAAAATTATATTCAAAATTACATATTATATAAGGAATACATTTTTAAACTGTAAAATTTTGATAGAAATGTAAAAAATAAAATAAAAAATTATGTTAATAATATGTAAATAAGGATTAGAGAGCCTATTTAGAGACCTTTATTGGTTACTCTCGTTCAAATAAATAGACTTTCTATTAAATTCTGCTTTTTTTTTTAATCAAAAAACCCCAAGGGTATACCGCACTGATGGCAGGAGTCGGGGCTTCCTGGGAACTACGGGGTAGGACCACCTCCTCCGGGAGGGCCCTGAACCCTGCTCTTGGGTATTTAGTGTCATGTGTCTCCTTCCTGCCTCTACGGGGGCATGGAAAATGTCTCTGTGTTCCCCTGTCGGCTCGAGCCCCTAAATTGCCGTGATACTTTTACAAATAATATATATATACTATGTCCCAGCACTCCCACAAAAAAATAGCCAATTTTTATGTTAATTTTTTTTTTTTAATTTTTTTTTTTTACATTTTCCGAACCAAAATTTTACAAGGATTCCAAAAATGTATTTCATTTCACTGTAGCTTTTGTAGTTTTGAGATATGATTGTTTTTTTTTTTTTTTTTTTTTTTTTTTTTTTTTTTTTTACAGTTTCCCTCGGTAAAATTTTGCCAGGATTCCAGCAATGTATTCCTTTCCGGTAGCTGCTGTAGCTTGATATGGATTGTGGCTCTTCTAGAGGCTGGCCTATATATATATATGCGAGATGGGGAAACTGCCACGCTTTACCATTATAACCTATATCGATAGCTCCAGTAACCATCGATATCTCCAAATAGTTTTGCTCAGCACTTTCTATGTTACATAATATATATATATATATATATATATATATATATATATATATGAAAGATAGCATATATATATATATATATATATATATATATATATATATATATATAAATATATATATATATATATATATATATATATATATATATATATATATATTTAAAGTACCGGCGGTAATGATGGTGCTATTTCTTCTGAAACCGCTACCACTACCGCTACCACTAACACTACCGCTACCGCTACCACTACCGGTCTTACTTACTAGAATAATATGACGCAAGTCA
>JABUQX010052838.1:22500-25566 GCA_015478945.1 Trachelipus rathkii
TAAATAGATATATTTTTAAGCAATATATTGCTTTTCCCATCCATCTCCCTAAGTGATATGCTCCTGGTTGCAGGAAATGTATTCCGCGTGATGGACTATTACCTAGAAAAATTATTGCTAGTTCCAAATATTTTTATTTCATTAATATCTGGGCCATCTTTCTTCTCATGTCATCGTTTATTCTTTCATCATATATGGAAAAGGCTGCACATTCCTCACTTAAATACCATAAATGACTAATAATTTTATGAATTGCTTCTTCAGCAATAGATTTATCGTGGTTTTTGTATTCAAAAATTTTTTTAAGAAAAAATTATTGCTAGTTCCAAAAATTCTTGATAATCGTGACGAGGTTGATCCTCTTTAATTTTATTTTGGGCATACTGTAAGATCTCATTTACATCATCTTTTAATATTGTTCTTACCTCTGTATCTGCCTCCCATGTCAAATATTGTGCCTTGTTAATATTGTTCCAAGTTTTTTGAAATCTTTTAAATAAAGGGATCTCTGGCCCTTTAGTGGGTGAAAGTTGTACTTTACTGGGTGCGTCTGAAATACCAGGAGGTGCGCGACAAGCTTGAAAAATGAAAACCCTTAAATGTTATTTTTTAATTTTTTTTACACGTGTTTCAAAAATTTCACCGAATATATATATATATATATATATATATATATATATAAACATATATATATATAATATAAAAACATATATATATATATATATATATATATATATATATATATATATATATATATATATATATATATATATATATATATATATATATATATATATATTGTGAAAGGATAGGGGTACATGGAATCTATTTTTTATTCTTGGGGTGCGCCACTAAAAAAAAAAGATTGGGAACACTGGTTTAGACGATTGGTAATTCGCTCTCGTTCGCAACATGCATCGATTCCAATCCCGGCGGAGACACTTTCTTACTTTCACATATTTTTTTTTTTTCTCTCTCAATATATATATATATATATATATATATATATATATATATATATATATATAGTAGTAGTATATATATATATATATATATATATATATATATATATATATATATATATGGAATAGTTTATTAATTAATTATTTTTTTTTTTTTTTGTATATTTTTTTTTTTTTTTTTTTTTTTTTGCATGGTGGAAAGCATTTTAGAACTTTTAAAATTTGTATAAACCTATTCTATATATTTCCTTTTAAGAAAGCAAAATTGTTTGTTAGTCCATAATAATTTATTGCCTTATCATCGACTCATTTTGATTTTTTATGCTAACAGGTTGCAGTTCCAGGTTTACTATTTTTTGGAAGAGATTACTTTGTAACTTTTATTTTTGCATAGTTTGGGAAACTTTAAGTTTACTTACTATGTTTCCAGACTTATAAACAAAGCTCTTTGAAATAACGTAGTTAATTGTTTGTGAAATGGAATTCTATCCATTTAATTAAAGGTTCACATACACATACACATACACACTCATATACATATATATATATATATATATATATATATATATAGATATATAGATATATATATATATATATATATATATATATATATATATATATATATATATATATATATATATATATACTACTTTCGTCAAAAATAACGCACCACTAGGTAAATGTCACTCACAGGAACGAGAAAGCACCACACCAACACAGACGACAACATCAGTGTAACTATGTAAACACCCCGCAGAGAATTGGCTGCAGTATTGGGGCCGTCACCGCGATAAATTTAGGAAAACATAAACCACGTAACTAGACCTGGGAGAGGTGGGGGTAGGTTATGTCGGGGGTATAATCGAGCGAGGGATCATTCACGTACGAAGCGACTCCGATAAACATGGAGAGGATAGTGCGTCAACTGTCAAGAGATCAGTGCATGCAGATAACAACACTCCACGCCGAAGGACACGGGTACCGGGCACTTGGTCGACGGTTCGGTGTAGCGCACACAACGATTGCACGGGTGGTCCAACGGTACCAGGAAACCTTGACACATGATCGCCGGCGAGGACAAGGTAGGCCCAGGGCCACGACACCCGTGGAAGACCAATTTATACGTCTGCGTGCATTACGAGAACGGCACGACATCTGCAGATACAGCTGGCGGAGGTACACGGCACCAGGGTGAGTGACAATACAGTGCGTCGACGCCTTGCGGAACATAATTACCGGCCCCGGAGGCCTGCCATAGGTTCACCGCACACCACGGCACATCGAAGGGCGCGCGACTGGCATTTGCCCGAGAACACATCCATTGAACGGTCGACGATTGGGCAAAGGTGCTCTTTACGGACGAGTCGAGAGTGTCTCTGTATGCCTCGGACAGGCGTGCTAGAGTATACCGACGACCGACGGAGAGGTTCGCGCAATGCAATGTGCTGCAGGTGCCGCCGTTTGAAGGTGGGTCGGTTATGGTCTGGGGAGGCATCTCTTTATCGGGGCCTACGGAGTTGCACATCTTCGATGGAGGCACTCTTACAGCTGTAAGGTATATCACAGACATCCTTGAACCATATGTCATGCCATATGCCCCTACATCGGTGACTTTTTCATCTTAATGCATGACAATGCAAGACCACACAAGGCCCAATGTGTGAACGACTACCTTAGGACGGTTCAAATTACGGCGTTGGAGTGGCCAGCATATAGTCTGGACCTCAACCCAATCGAACATTTGTGGGATATCCTGAAACGTCGGATCCGACAGCTGCAACCCCCTCCACGGACCCTCCCGGACCTGCGACAGGCACTGCACGACGTATGGGATCAAATCACTGTCCAGGACATTCGCCCACTCATCGAGAGCATGCCAGGACGGTGTCAGGCAGTCATCCGTGCCAGAGGGGGTCATACACGGTATTGAGACAGACCCAACACCCCCCGCGGCCGTCGCCGTACGTACCAACATTGTGTGTTTGCAGCGCCGAACCTCCGAACCCTACTGCGAGACCCTTTGGCTGCACCTTGGCCTCACACTCTATCAACCTACGGTTCTGGGGAGGAATCCACCATGTTATTGTCATTGTCCAATAAAGTG
>JABUQX010052839.1:0-2500 GCA_015478945.1 Trachelipus rathkii
AAGGAGAGATCGGCTGCAAAAGAACTGGAAGTTCTTGTTAGAGACTGTGAGAACTTTCCTCCTTTTCTCAGTTGCTCCGCTATACAAAGGTCTCAACCGCCCATGTTATGGAGTACTGGCCTCATATCTGGGGGGGGGGGGGGAGCTCTCGGGTTTCACCCGGCTTTTGACAGGGTCGAGTCAAAGGCAAAAAGGGGGCCCTTAAATTATAAACTGTTCTGCACTTCCAGTTCACTGACCCTCTATCTTTGCGAGACGATGTTGGTGCTTTATCTCTATCCTATAGGTACCTCAGCGGCAGTGCTCGGGGAAACTTATCACTCGCGTATCACCACCTTTACGACGCCTTCGTAGCACAATAGGTTCTGTATCTGCGCTCAGAGTATTGTGTTGACATTGTGTAACTCCAGGCGAGTTTGCTGTGGTGCTTCCTTCTTTCCCACCACCTCTGTTTTGTGGGAATTCTCTCCATCTTCTGTATTTCCTACTGAATTAATCCTAGCTTGAATTTACGTCTGTGCTAATATGCGTAATTTGCGCTAGAGGTGAAACTTTTGAGTAGTCTACACCCCCTTCCTTGAATAGGGCTCTGCCCGTGAGTGGTGGTGACAACTGTAAAAAAAAAATCCTTGAATGGGCAGATATGTGGCAAATGAACTGAATCTCCTATTCCCCCCATCCAAAACATCATTCAGATTATCCCAGAAAATCGTACTCTTTTCAACAATACCCTCAGATGGATCATATGTCGCAACCACACAAATTTTGACCTTTTCAAACTTAAATTTAACCTTTAGACTTCTAGTACTCACACACACAAAATCTACCATAGCTCTCTACCACAACTCACTCATCAGAATTGCAAATCCTTCTATCCCCTCTCATTCCTTTCCACATCAACACAAACACATTTCACACCACACCACTCATTTTCACAGTTTCCTTTCATCTTTGTTTCAGTCACAGCGAAAGCATAAGCGCATAGGCGCAGGCGCACTCAGAAAAATCTACCCGGATGTATAGTGGTGAGTGTGCTGGAAATGGACCAGTTGGGAGATTGAAGAAAAAGTGGATTAAGTCAGTAAAGGAATACCTGAAGGAGAGGAATGTGAGGTTGGGAGAGGCGAGAAGAAATGTGCAAAATAGGAGTGAATGGCGGGTTTTTGTGAGGGGGTATAGCTGTGGGCTTTGCCCAGGGGATGAACCCCACACTGACGTGATACCACAGTGAGGGTTCGTCGCAGTCTCGTGAAAACTCTAGCGTGGATTTTTCTGACTGCGACAAGTTCTCACTTAAGGGTATAAAGGGGACGGTAAAAGGGGGGGGGGCTTTGTTTTCGACTTGCGTCATGTTCTTCTACTACTTTTCTGTTCCCGTGTATGTTACGCACCTCACACCCATTCTGGAGATGGGAGGTAGATGATTATATATATATATATATATATATATATATATATATATATATATATATATATATATTTATATATATATATATATATATATAATATATATATATTATATATATATATATATATAGTATATATATATATATATATTATATATATATAAATATATATATATAATATAATATATATATATAATAAATATATATATATATATATATTATATATATATATATATATATATATATATATAATATATATATATATCTAAATAATCTATTCTCTACCTTTTCTTCCAAAGACTGGGGGTAAGGTGCATACATGCATCGGAAAAGAAAAGCAGTAGAAGAATATAACAAAAGTCGAAAAGAAAGCCCAGCCTTACCCCCCCCCCCCGTACCATTAATTAGTAAGAACTCGTCGCAGTCAGAAAATCAACCCTAGAGCTTCATGGGACCGCGACGGAATCCTCCACTATGGTAAATCGTCCAAAGTATAGGGTTCATCCCCTGGCCCAGGTGGGCCAACAACCAATACCCCCTCAAAACCACGCCATTCTCTTCTATCATGCACCTTTCTTCTCGCCTCTGCCAAACTCTCATTTCTCTCCTGCAGACATTCCTTTACTGACTCAATTCACTTTTTAATCGGTCTCCCAGCCGGTCGGTTCCCAACACACTCACCACTATACTCCCCTAACCAACCGACTGTCATTCATCCTTTTCGCACATGACCAAACAATCTCACAAATACTTTTATTTATTTTGTCATTTATGCCCCTTTCTACACACCACATAACTCTCTAATACGTTCATTCCTCATTTAATCAATTCTTTCAACACACCTAACACACCCTGAGATTGTCCATCAGAACACATTGTACTTAAGATCTATACCTCTTATTCCAGACCATAGTTTCAAAGATTGTCCATCTGAACACATTGAACTTTAGATCTATACCTCTTATTCCAGACAATAGTCTCACTACTATACATTAAAACAGGTAACAACATACCCTTATGTAAGACCCTAGCACAATCAAGATTTAGTCCCTTTACATCCACCAACGATTAATTGCACCAGCCACCTTCTGCCA
>JABUQX010052839.1:7500-17500 GCA_015478945.1 Trachelipus rathkii
CAGCAAAAGCAAAACAAAAGTTAACTCCTTTTTTAAATGGTGCTCGTAGTTTGAAACAAATAAAGTTTCAATTGGCTTAGGGGATTAAGCATTAAAGCGGGATAAGCTTTTGGAATCATTCTCGATGTAAAAAGTTGGTCTCAAAATTGTATCAAAATAGGTATATATAATAATATTCATGGTGAAGAAAGAATTTGCTAATTAGATCATGAGTACAAACCTATACCTTGTCATCCGAAACAATTTTCCCTAAAGTCTAAACCTTCTCCTCACTCAAAGTTAAATCCCGCATGGGTTTGAACCCATTTCAGCTTATGAATTTCACATCTTTTGCGGTATAAATTAATTCCCACCTATGAGTTTAACATCCCTTAGTTTGAGCTTGAAGCAAGCTTCACGATCTAATTCACTCGAAAAACAGAATAAATCTTACTGCTCACTGGTTAGGGTAGTGACACTGAGAAATGTTAAATTATTGATAGATTAAAAACAAAATACTAACCTCACTACTTCCTTTTTATCTTGGGAGATGTCGACTGAAATACTGATGAAGCGGACATAAGGTTTTCAATGTACTGTCCAAGTACTTGATTTTCGGATTTTAATTTCAAATTTTCTTCTTTTACACTATCAACTCTTTGAGACAAATCTATAATATATATATAGAAAAATTACAAGCTTTAAAACGCTGAGTTTTGTAAGTAGTATTATAAAAGGCCTAGGATAATGTTGAGAAACTTTTATCTTTCGACGAAATTCTATGAATCGTATGGGTACATGGAATGTCAGAGAAAGAAATGATGAGGAGAAGAAGATAGAGGTGATGGATGTATTTAGAAAGTTGCTGAATTGGAGAAGAATCAGAGGGGGAGAGAGAAGGAGTTGAGATTCTGATGAGTGACTAGAAGCACAGAGCTATGGTGGATTTTGTTTGTGTGGGTACTAGAATTCTAATGGTTAAATTTAAGTTCGAAAAGGTCAAGGTATGTATGGTTGTAACATATGGTCCATCTGAGGGTGATGTTGATGTGAGTGCGATTTTCTGGGATAAATGATGCTTTGGATGGGGTGAGTAGGAGTTTCAGATTGATTGTCTTGGAATACCTAAATAGTTGGTTAGGTGATCAAAACACTTATGGTATAATAGGTGACTTTGGGGTGACGGGAAAAAAGAGAATGGTAGGAAGGTGATTGATTTCTGTGGAGAGAGGTAAGTGTGTGAGTAATACTCTTTCCAAACACAAGAGTATTCATAAGTATACTAGAGTTGGTGTGGGTAGAGAAGCTATAAAAGGTAAAGTATGACTGATTTTGTGTTGGTGAAGGAGATGTTGAAGTATGTGTTGGATGTTAAATCAGTGACTGGGTTGGGGATGGCAGAACATCAAATAGGTCGAAGAAGTTCCCCTTATACTCTTAAGTGTGAGACCGCCACCCTCAAAATCTGTCCTAAAGTTTCACAACACCGTGACAGTCACCCACTGCTGTATCTCGTCACTGTCAAGGTTTATTTCCTCGGTCCTCGGTGAAGACCATTTCCATGGCTCCTCTCACAAAACTACCACATTTAATCCTAGTATGTACCAATCCTTTCGCTTGGGCTAAATTCACGTTCCGTTCCTTCAGACAATCTCTAGCTGATACAATCCACTTTTCCTTTGGTCCCCAGCCAGTCGATACCCAACACACACTCGCTTCTATACACCCGTTTAACCAACTGATTAAAATCCTCCTCCTTTCATATGACCAAACCATCTTAATACACTCATCTATTCTCTCATTCACGCCTTTCTTCACACCACACGGCTCTCATATTGACGCCGGTAACAACATACCCTCATGCAGAACTCTAGCGCACTCAAGACTTAGTCCCCTTGCATTCACCAAAGATTTGATTGCACCACTCTTTCCTCCCACCCGCAGCATCTTCCGTTCCCTTTTCATCCAACATATAGCTTAAACATTTAAACTCTGATACTTGTTCCAGTATATTTAATTTACATGTTTATTCGCTTCTACTCTTAAATTTATAAACAATAGAAAATTTATAAGAAACTCAAGAACAAAGAATGTCAGATAATTGGAAATCGTAATTTATAGAAAGTTCAACTCTAAAGGAGATCTACTAGAAGTAACAATGAAACTGTAGGGCATTAAAATCATGAAGTTGTGAATGTGTAGACACCAGTTTGAAGGACAGCAAATGTAAAAAAAAAGTTAAAGAGCTGAAATGAATGTGAAGAGTATGCTATGCATAGTTAATTTTTTAGGACAAAAAAAAAACTCATAGGAAATCACTACTCTCTAATGGAATGAAGTGCAAAAATATCAATAAAAAATTGAATTATGATCATCAAAACAAAACTAAGCTCAAAATGCATACCATCTAAAGTATTTTGAAGTTCTAAGACTTGGGCTATTAATCGTGCTTTTTCCTCTTGCTCATCAGGTGATAAATCTGGATCCAATCCTACAAAAAATAATTTACAAATCAAGATTAGTAACAAAGAAAAGTTTAAAATATCAATATTAAACATGAAACTGAATTAAAAAATTTAATTGTTATGCAAATCTAATGCATTCAAAACTGGCACTATTTGGATGGCAATAATAATAATAATAATAATAATAATAATAATAATAATAATAATAATAATAATAATAATAATAATAATAATAATAATAATAATAATAAATTAAACAATCTGACAGAACACCATGAGTTTCCCAGTTCAAATGTATCTCATAGTCCTAAATATAAAAATACAAACCAACATCCATGCAAAATGTAAAACAAAAACTATTCCATGTGTTTCGTTTTTTTTTTAATCAATAACTATTGATCTACTAAATGCAAACTCGTTTCCATTGTTACTATGTTTTACCTTGCCTCATCCATTTCCTTAATTTTTTATCAACAAGGAGTGGGTCTCCACCTAATAAAGAAATCCAAAGAATTTTATCAGATAATAAAGTAATGATGATCTTGAGAACAATTGATGACTAAAAGTTTTGTTTAAACTGAAAAGAATTAGGAACCCAATACGTAGAAGAAGGAATGTAATCAGACGAGGTTTCTGCTAACCAACAAAATACACTATATGTTAACAAAATAAGGGAAATCAAACATACATTTGTTATAAAAAGCCACCAATTGTTCTTCAATCCAAAATTCTTACACCAGTTTCAATAAAAAAAATAAATAAAGCCCAATTTATACATAAATGAAATAGTTTAATATATATATATATATATATATATATATATATATATATATATATATATATATATATATATATATATATATATATATATATATATATATAATTATATATATATATAATATATAATAAATGATAATATTATTATATATATAATATAATATTTTATATATATATATATATCTTTCGGCGAAAATGTATAAATTATATGGGTACATGAAATGTCAGAGGGCTAAATGATAAGGAGAACAGGAGAGAGGTGTTGGATATATTTAGAAAGGGTAAATTTGATTTGCTCGCTGTGAATTTAACAAAGATGAAAAGAAACCGTGAAGATGAGTGGTGTAGTGTGAAATGTGTGTGTGCTGGTGGAAAGGAATGAGAGTGGGAGAGAAGGCAATTGCGATTCTGATGAGTGACCTCTGGCACAGACCTATGGTGGATTTTGTTTGCGTGAGTACTAGAATTCTAATGGTTAAATTTAAGTTTGAAAATGTCAAGGTATGTGAAGTTGTGACATATAGACTATCTGAAAGTGATGTTGAGGAGAGTGCGATTTTCTGGGATAATCTGAATGATGCTTTGGATGGGGCGAGTAGAAGCTTCAGATTGATTTGTGTTGGATGACCTAAATGGTTGGATAGGTGATCAAAAAAGGGATGGTATAACAGGTTGTTTTGGGGTGTTGGGAGAAAATGAGAATGGTAGGAAGGTGATTGATTTTTGCGAGAAGAGATGTGTGTAAGTAATACTTTCTTTAAATACAAGAGTATTCATAAGTAATACTTTCTTCAAACAGGTAGAGAATGTATCAAAGTGTAAGTATGATTGATTTTGTGTTGAAGAAGATGTTGAAGTATGTGTTGGATGCTAAATCAGTGAAAGGGGTTAAGGATGGGATTATCGAATCATTATGTTGTTTAATGTAAGATTAATTTAGTGGGGGCTTCGATGGAGAGAGGAAGGTGATAAGGGAGGAAATGGGAAGAAGGATGTGGGAATTTAATAATTTAAGAGCGCTCTCAAATAAATCAGTTGAATATGAACAAGTTGAAACTGAACAAATCTAAATGCAAATTTAGGAAGCATTTGTTAGTAGCGCAAGGAAGTATGTGAAAGTACTAAAGTAGGAATTAAGAATATTAACAGTGTATGGTGGAATGAAGGGAGATGCAAGAGGTTAAAAAGGAAAAAAGATGCGTGGTTGAATGTATTAAAAGAGAATAATGAGGTCTCAAGAGAAAGGTTTTTGGAATTATATAAGGAGGAAAAAAGGAAGACTAAAAGATGCATACGTAAGAGGAAAAATGAGGTAAATGAACAGTTTGGAAGGAAGATGAATGGGGACTTCCAAGGGAATAGGAAAAAGCTCTTCTGAAGGAAGCGCGAAAGGTTAGAATGTGAATAAGGGGAAGAATACTGTTTGAAATAATGAATAGGGTATGGTTGGCTTTCGTAAACTGATGAAATGGATGTGAGGAGAGTGTGGAGGAAACAATTTGAAAATCTCCATAACATGGCAGTAATGAATAGGTGATAGTGATGTGTGTGGGTTTGATGTGCAAGAAGGAATAGGTATTTTAGGATGAGGTCATTAGTAAGTAAGGAGGAAGTAATGGTAGAGTGAGAAAGTTTGAATGAATGTAAATCTTCAGGCATTGATTGGAAATTACTGGCGAATGACCAAGACGGAGGCGAGAGGTGATTGAATGGATTTGGAAGTTTGTGTAAAAGAAGGTTTAAGAAGGGTATAGTTCCGAGGGATTTGAGGAGAGCAGTAATTGTACCCCCTTATATAAGGGTAAGGGGGATAAGGGGAACTGTAGGAAGCTATAGTGGAGAAAGTTTATTGAGTGTAGTGGAACTGTAGGAACTATAGTGGAGTAAGTTTATTGAATGTAGGTAGGGAAGATATTTACATGGTATTTTGGTTGAAAGAGTGCGTCCCAGTGACTGAGGAATGACTGATGAAAGAAAGAGATGCACTAAGAAGTGGTAGAAGGATGTGTGGATCAAATTTTTACATTGAGAAATTAAAAGAGAAATTGTTATTTAAGGTTTTATGGAATTTGCAACAGGCGTATGAATAGAGTTAAAAGGGAAGTTTATGGCAGGTGTTAGAGGTAAGCTTCTGAATGGAATCAAAGCATGTATGACGATAGTGAGGTGGGTGTAAGAATAAATGGAGTTGAAAATGGTTGGTTTATATTATTAAGCAGAGTGAGGCAGGGATGTAGTTATTCAATTCTGGGTTATTCATTTGTATATGGATTGGGGTTTTAAAGAAGAATTAGAGGTAGGGGCGGCAGAGGAAGTATTAGAATGATGGAGAAGAAGGAGAGTGGAGGTACCCTAACTTAATATATGCCGTGTGATTGGTTTTGTTGGAGAAATCTAAAGAGAGTTTGAGAGGAATTGTAGAGGAGTGTGGCAGGGTGTGTAGGGTGTTGTTTGGAAAAGTAACGTAGATACAGAGTAAGGCTAATGGTAGCGAGTGAGGACAGCCCGCGGAGTAAAAAGCTCTGCTGGAGGTGAGCAACTGGAACAAGTTGTCCTGCTAAGTTAAAATATTTAAGTTATATATGTTGGATAAAAGAGAATTGATGATGCAGTGTAGTAGGAAAGTTGTGAATGGTAGGAAGGGGGCTGGTGCAATTAAATCCTTGGTGGGTGTAAAGGGACTACGTCTTAAGTGCGCTGCGGTTTTGTATGAGGGTATGTTAATACCTGTGATAATAATGTAAGTAGAAGACTATGTTGGAAATAGAGGTATTAGATCTATTAGGTACAAAGTGTTCAGATGGACAATCTTTAGGGCGTGTTAGGTGTGAGAAGAATTGATAAACTGAGGAATGAACGCATTAAGGAGTTGTGTGGTGTAAAGAAAGGAGTAAATGAGAGAATAAACGAGAGTACGTTGATATGGATTGGTCATATGGAAAGGATGATGATAGTCGGTTGGTTAAGCGGATGTATATTGGTGAGTGTGCTGGGAATGGACAGGCTGGGAGACTGAAGAAAAAGTGGATAGAAATAGTGGACTGAGTCAGTAAAGGAATGTCTGAAGGGGTGGCAGAGGAGAGTAGAAAGCTGCAAAATAGGAGTGAATGGCGGTGTTTTGTGATGGAGTATGGTTGTGGGCCTTGCCAGGGGATGAACCCTACATTGACAAGATACCATAGTGTGGGTCCGTCACAGTCCATTGAAACCCTAGGGTGAATTTTTCTGACTGAGGCAAGTTCTCACTTAAGGGTATAAAGGGGATGGTAAGGCTGGGCTTTCTTTTCGACTTGTGTCATATTCTTCTACTACTTTTCTGTTCCAGTGTATGCTACACACCTCTCCTCCAATCTGGGGATAGGAGGAAGATGATAATGATGCTTATATATTATATATATATATATATATATTATATTATATATAATATAATTAGTTATAAATATGTATATAATATATATACCGTATATAATATATATAATATAATATATATTACCACTGTGAAGAGACTGCTTGATCCATTTTTGTATATACTGATGGAAAGACTCTAAGCTTTGATCTCTAAGTTGAAGCACTAATTATCCTGCCCAGAGAGTTTGTCATCTTCTGATATAACAACTGTGAAACAAAAACAGAAATGTAATAAACATATTGCTGTACCAAACTTTTCATCTTCAATGTGATGACGATGAGGAGAAAAAAAGTATTCATATAAACGAGATGATGATTTAACAACAAAAAGATTTATCAGTTAAAAGAACAAGTTACTAAGATTGTATAATTAAAATTACAAAACATTAATATTTTTTAAATTGAAAAGGGCTGTCACATTTTGACGGAAGCAACATTCCTATGAGTTCCAAAATAAATATAATAATAATAATAATAATATAATAATAATAACAATAATAAATATATCATAATGATAAAAAAATAATAATAATAAAAAAAATATAATCTATTTATGAATACGATAATAAATAGAACCTCATTATTACCTTAATATATAATACAGAATTAAAAGGAATATATGTACTTATCAGTGATTCTCACCTGTTATGCATGCCTTACTAGGGGGATTGGGTGAAAAGCAAAAGAATCTTTAATCAAAATTTAGATGGTGAAATTTTCAATAAAATAGTTTTGGAAAAAAATACCTTTTTTAAAAAAAAATCTTGGTATATTTTGTATACTGTTCTGTGCATATACAAAATGAAAAAATACTTCATACATTTAAAATAAAATATAAAAATAATATTTAAGTTTTTCTCTGATATCATTGGACAACAAAGAAATTTGATTTGCTGCATGGAAAAAAAAAAAAATTATTATCATCAAAGAATTATGCCCATTCGACTAATTTTTTTCCTAAATCAGCTCTCGGAACTTTGCTTAAGCACATTGGGATTTTCTAGTTATTTGGAGGCAATATGGTTGAGGAACTTTTATTTTTCTCTACCTATATTCTATTTAATAGTAATAATTATATATATATATATATTATATATATATTATATATATATAATATATATATATATATATTATAATATATATAATATTATATTATACCGTAACACACGGGTTACTTGGACTCATGAGGGTAATTTGGAAAACTTGTGCCAATGTACACATTTTGTTGATAACTCCTAAACTATTTGGAGTAGAAAGGTGGTTTTAGGCTCATTTTGTTCGTAAAATGATGCTCTTTTAGATGGTATATGAATGTAAAACACAAACCTTTACTATCCTGTTTTACATGCAAATGTGTAGTTTTTCATTTTTTCTATTTTTCACACCCCTGAAAAATATTACCCCGTTTTCGCGGTCAGAAATATCTGACCCCCCCCAAATTTTGCATGTAGGATAAGGGTCATATAAGGTATTTTTTTCCATAATTGAAAAAAAAAATTTTTAACGGTTTTAATATTTTTATAGTTTTTTTAACCGTGGGGCAATTTGGAACACATTCAGTGGGTAACTTGGAACACACCCACTGACTTTAAAATGCATTTTTCTACTAATTATTTTTCTTTTTGAGACTATTTAATACATTTAAACAAACTTATCATTAAATTAAAAATATAGGAACGCCCGTATAGAAGATGAAAATTTGAGATGGCTAGAGGAGGAAGAAAAGTTAGGAGGTAGTCGGAATTCGGAGCCGGGCATCGGGTGGGCGTGGAGTTAGAAAATATTTGTTAAATTAATACAATGATTGGTTGTCCTTATATTTGTTATCAAGCCCGCATAGAACTCGGAATATGAGGATTTCATCATCAAAGGGTGGTCTGTGACCCCCCCGGAGGGGGTCCTCCGAAGAAAACACAGTGCATAGAATAGGAAGTTTTAGAGAGGCTCATATCCTCTCAAATTTTGGTAATACTCCTTTCCTATGGTGTTAACCTCGTCGTAAACGGGGTTGCCAGCCCTAAAATAGGAAATGCCTGTAGGAAGATGAAAATTTGGAGAGTACAAGAAGAAGGAGAAAGGAGGCTGAGTCAAAGGAGACGGAATTGGCAACAGCATAAAATATTAATTTTAATTTAATTTAATTTAAAATTAGATAACTAGAAATTAGTTTTAAGATAAATTTAAGTACTTACTGTCAAGAATTTAGCTTGAAATGGCCTCCCTGGATGATTTGGAACACCCGTTCCAAGTTACCCATCATCAAGTTTCTACACCTTACCACACTTACGAGCCTCCTATGAAGATAAAAACAGCAGAATGGGCAAATAAATAGCAGGTAAATATAGACCAATGATTAAGGCGTATTTTCATTTATTTACTAACCATTTTATATAATTGCATCATAAAAATATTTTGAATCTACAAAAAAATCGTTCCAAGTTACCCCGTTTTACGGTATACTTATATATATATATATATATATATATATATATATATTCATATATATATATATATTATATATTATTAATATATTAAAATGAGGCAACTTCAGAAAAAAAGTGCAATTTTGTTTAAATAAATGTAACTTTTAAAAACCTATTAACACTTACATTTATAATTTATAAAATATGTGGTTAATAAAATATGGTATTTGCCCAATCATTATGTAATAAAATGCAAATAATATTAATTATTAACTATTCAAAAAATAATAAAAAAAATTAAAAATGTAGCTAAAAATTTTTTTGTGGACAAATCTTAAAAAAACCAAAAAAAATATATATAAACTTTAACCATTTTTGGTTGACACTAGCTGGAATGAGCTTCCCTAACATATTAGTAGTAAGTACAGAATGGATAAATTTAGGCCGCAATTGCCAGATTTAGCATTTTCGGTTAAATCTGGCACCCTTTAGCTACTTTTTTTGTTGTTGTTGGGTATGATTTATATGGGTTTTCGATGCCCATGAGTCGATTCTCGTAGTAACCCATGTCGATTTGCCACCCCAGTCAAGGGTGAGGGGGGGTTGAGCGCCCAAAAACCTGGAAATGCACGTAGAGAGGTTGAAATTTGATGAGTGCATAGATGATAAATGAATGAAATAGAGTCCTGATGTTAAGTTAAGTGACGGATACTGTTACCAAAGGGTCTGAGCCAGATTCACAGCCAAGCTGGATCGAAGTCAGGACTGGAATTCTGGCCTCCAGCTGATATATAGGTAAATGAGATGTTCCTTTTTATGTTTTTAATGACGTAGATCTCTAATTTGAGATTAAAAGACCCTCAAATGAGCCTGAGGACCCCATGGAGAGGGTTCCAACTGAAAAGCACAGAGTGCATGACAGAGAAGACGAAGGAAGATGGAATGGAA
>JABUQX010052839.1:20000-28990 GCA_015478945.1 Trachelipus rathkii
AAGAACCTTGAGAGGTCAAGTTTCCACTCCTCTGGGTAAGTGTGATGCTAGTGGGCGCGCTGTATGTAGGAGTTAGGTTAGATAATGGGGCTAATAAGTTTTGTCTGTTGCAGGTGGAATTAATTGTTGCAGCATTCTTCAGGGATTCTCAAACAACTGTCAAGCGACTTCCTAGGGAAATCATTAAGGGCTTCTTCTAAAATTATTGAAGGAAGCTCTCGAACCAAAAAACTGTTCCAAATATCGAAGGAAAAAGTGCGTGTATAAGCGCCTAACTTCCGCGGAAATTGCCGCGGAATCAGGAACATTGAAGTCCATCCCGCAACTGGGCAGCGAGAATACAGCAGAGTTATTGTGAACCCTGCCATAGGGGGGCATAACGGCAATATCGCAGTGGGTCGTGCACCATAGGGGACGCTTTGGGTGGGCACTTCAGGGGTATCACTGGCACATCCATCTTTCTTTTTGTAATATTTGTTATTGCTCTTTTAGCGCATGATTTTCCGCAAATTGGCGGCTCTTATTGTGAAATTGAAGGTTGTTGTTCAGTTGAAATTATAGTCTTAAATTGTCTTCGTTTCTTATTGTCCCCGATAATATTGAAATAGCTTAAGGAAAAAGGCCCTTGTCAATCAAGGCAACAAAAGTAGGGAAATTGTTCATTTAGCGACTTACCGCGTTGGTAAACTAACTGGCTTCCACCGCCGTGAAAACCATTTAATAAGAGTTGCCCTTGCCAGGGAGAGGGTATAGCCAGCCGGGTGAATTCACTGAGTCAGTGGCCCCAGTCCGGACGTTTAGGGTCACGGGAACATCCCCGAAGGGTTGCCCTTGCCAAGGGGAACGGGCGCGGTCGAGCGAAGTCGGGCCGGAGACGACCCACGTCCAGTTCATCGGAGTCGGGAACGGACGGGCAGGGAAATCCACGTAGTGCTTCACTCCCTTAAGGGAAGTCGGGAACGGGAAGGGAACGGGCTAAACCCACGTCCGTTTTAGAGGAATCGGGCGGCTGGAAAAATCCACCGAGGTGCTTCACTCGCGTAGGGATCGAAGTCGGGAAAACGGGAGAGGGCGGGAGCAGGTTAATCTGTCAAGGGTTGGTGTCAAACGGGAGCATAGTCACCGCGGGCCAACGAACATAATCCGATACTATATCAGATCGAACCCAGTGATAGCTGTAGCGGTTGGCGAGAGTATCACGTTGGAGCTTCACCAACGAATTAACGGGAGGCTTAGAACCCCTCCGCCTGGCTATCTGCGCAGACTGCGAAGGGTTTGCTTTGTTCGGATTCGCCCACATAGTAATTTTTCTGGCATCCCCAGCGGGATTATTGTTCGATGGCGCAGGTCGCGTTGGATGGCTCGGGCGGGACCGTTAAGCCTTTTAGCGTGCAGTGGAGGTGTACCGTACCTCACCCTTTTAGTGGGGACTCGTGGTTGCCTCCTGGGTTTTCTTCTGGTCAAGTAGTGGGTGTCGTTCGGGAAGTGATGGGAGGGATTTGGGAAAGGTTGGAAAGGGGTGAGTTTGAGTTCAACCAGTTGGTTAAGATAGGTGAGGATTTTGTCGAGGTTGGCATGCGGATAGAGCGGGAACTCGACCGAAAAAGGGCCGGAGCATTGGAGGTGGGGAAACGGGCTGAAGCCGTCCAGACGGCACTTAGGCAGCAGAATTGGCTTTCGGACATTATGGTCCGGCATGTTGTCCAGAAGGATGCGAGTTTTCAAGTGTCGACCATGAAGGAGAAGTGGAGGACGATTGAGCGGAGGGAAGCAGGTACCCAAGTAGCGGGGACCTGAACGATGGTTTGGACTGGACTAACCAAAGGGATGTCAGTGTTCAGACTTTAACCAGGGAGGAAGTTAGGGAGATGGTTGAACGAGCGGACGCGAGCACTCAAGTGACGGATTCAGATGATGATCCGGACGAGATTGAACTGAGCGACATGGCTACGCAAGTGGAGAAGCCATGGAGGGAATTGGAGTTGACTGCTCAGCTTCGCGAAATTGAACAAAGGGAAGTGGGAATTCAGGTAATTTTGGGGGATGAGAGTGTGAAGATGGCGCGAGTGTTGGTTGAAAACAAGCGGGAAGATAGAGACTGTCGCATTTTATTGAGCGCGTTTCACTGGCCCAGATGGGCCGAGTCAATGTTTTTTGAACAGGTGAAGTGGTGAAGCTTTGAAAGCGGGGGATGTTGTGGGGAAATTGTGACCCAAGTTGTGAAAACCTGGAATATGTATAGGGGTGAATATGCAGAATGGGGACAGTCGAGGAGCCAATGCAAGCCGGGAAGACAACGGGAATTATGAGAAGGGGTCAAGGATGGTCGGAGACGTAGTTATAGTGCTAGTGTGTAATGGAAGAGTGCGGAAGGCCGGGATTGGCGGTCAAGAGCGGGCGTCGAGCAGGGCCAGAATGGGGGTATGGGGCTCTTTTGGGGTAGTCAGTAGGTCCAAAATAGGGGTTCTTTTGCTTCTAGAGATAACGTGTTTTTGTACTGTGGATACAATGAGGGCACGTAAGAGCAGAGGTAGGTCGTGGTTAGGGAGCATGTTTTTGTTTGTGTGGTTCTTCTTGGTTCATTGGGTTAATCGCTGCCCGGAACGGCGCGAATTGAACCGTGCATTGCCGCGGAGTGAGGAGGGAGAACGTTCTTGCAGGGGGTCACCCTTATCAAGTGGAATCAGAGTGACTTTGGAAGCAAATCAGCGGGCTTCACAAGAAGTGAGGAATCCGCCGAGGGAGGTGATTACTAAAAGGAACGTCTGTAGCGTTGTTCCGAAAGAGGAAAGGGAAAGTGTGGAAGAGTGTGTGACTGAGCCAAGAATTTTTGAAAATTCTAGTGTTGCTGAGGGTGATTCTCGGGTCCCAGATAACGGTCGAACAAAGGGTTGGTGTCTGATTGGGTCAGGGTATTACGGTGGTGTTCAAAATCAGATTGAGGGTGAAGCTCCCGAAGGGGCTGTGAAAGAAGTAACATTAAGGGAACCAGAGTTGAATGCGTGGTTAGATGATCGGGAATTGAATTATCGGGGGAAGGAGGGTACAAAACAGGAATTGTCAGAGGGGGAAAGTTCTTTTAAGTTGAGTGAGAACCACCCGTGGCTTGGGGGTGGTATAACATGTAACTTTGGAATTCTGAGTAAATGTACGAGCGTGAATGAGGAGGAAATTCAGCGGAATTTTCCCCGGGATCGGGAACGGTTAAAAGTTACCTAGTCGCGGAAAGTGACGTTTGTATTGTTTCACAGGGCGGTTTTCGTGTTCCGAATGAGGTATTAGATAGTTCTAGCGAAGAGGTTCAGGGCAGTCACGTTTCGGGTAGTTTGAATGATGTCAGTGGCGAGTCTAGTGAGGCTCATGCTCTTCTGAACGTTTGTCATGTTAAGGGAACGGATGATGATGATTGGGATCCATCTTGGGTGCTGCCAGAGTCGGTAGTTCCGGGAATCGTGCAGCGTTTCGAGTCTGATTGGGGAGGGATAGAATCGGGAGAGCCCGAAGTTTCGGAGCCAGGGATTGAGGTTATGATGATTAAAGTCATGCCATGGGGTACAGAGGTGGAGAAGTGGGAGTCGGGAGCTCTGGAGCCAGAGATTGAAGTCGCGAATAACGGAATCGTGACATCAGAGTCGGGAAATTTGGAGTCAACAATCGGAGTCGTGACATCGGAGTCGGGAAAATCGGAGTCGTTGGAGTCTGGAGTCGAGTCGAATGATGGAACTTTCGGGCGGTGGTTTCCGGGTGGTGAACTATGGTGTGAGTCATTGTCTTGTTTCCTGATCATTGGTCTCGTTTACTTTTCGTGGCATTATGGTTATGACGTCTTTTGGTGGTTTTGGTTAGTTATACATTTGTATATTCTGATTTTATTGGGCTGATGAGTTTTCTCGCGTGATCATCTGGGTATATCTTGCTGTTGCTTTATAATGTTGTCTTTCGCGAAGTGCCGTTTTTTTTATTTGTTTTTCGTTTTGGTGCTTACATGTTTTCCAGCTTCCTTCCCCGTGAGTGTTGCTATGGTTTTGTTTTTCCGCGTGTTGGGCGTCGCCGATTTTGAGCCAATGTTATGGTTTGCTGATGCATTATATTGTGTGTTGTCATAAAGTGCTGTTTTTATTGCCTCAGGTCCCCGATTGGTATATGTTTTTGTTTTTTTTGTCTTCCCGTGAGTGCTGTTATGGCTTGCTTTCTGTGTACTGATTGTTGCTGACCTTAAGTCAATGGTTCCCGTTTTTCTTTTTTCCCTTGTTATCGTTTTTTTTGAGTGGCCAAGTTACTAAGGTTTCATGTTTTTATTAAAGTCCAGTGTTAACCTTGTAGTGTCTTTTCAGAGATGTCCTCCGTCATTGGTGAAGCGAAGTCTGCAGCCGGAATTGGAGAAACGGCGAGCCCAGCTTGTTCTTGAAACCCACCAGGAGGTGACGTAAATCCCGGCGGTGGGGCGGATCGAGCTTGTTCAAGGGCCTCCTCGCCGCGGAATTAGCAAACAGCAATTAATGATTGTATTAGTAGCAAGAGCTTTTGGTGGCCTCCTTTGGCCGTCATGTTACTACCATCTGTGGGCGGACCCACTTATTTGCAATAATGGAGTACCGTTGGAAGAACCACGAAATCTCGAATCGCCGCGTGCTCAGATGCCACGATGAAGAGCTTATCAGAGAAATTTTATTGTATATATTTTTTGTAAAATTGTATAAATTGTTTTGAAAAAAAAAAAAAAAAAAAAAAAAAAAAAAAAAAAAAAGATTTAATATAAAAAAAAAAAAAAAAAAAAAAAAAAAAAAAAAAAAAAAAAAAAAAAAAAAAAAAAAAAAAAAAAAAAAAAAAAAAAAAAAAAAAAAAAAAAAAAAAAAAAAAAATGCCTTAATTGTTTTCTTATTGATATTGTTTATTGTACAGTTATTTATGTTACTGCGGTGTTGCCGGTTCCCAAAGAAATAATGAATGGGCGGGGAGGGCATTGAGTGAGAAAATGTATTGCTTAAGTGTTAGGTTAGTGTATAGTTTTAGTGAAGATAGTAGGGACTATCTTGGGGGGGAGTAATGTAGTGAATTGAGGGTTTTTATTATTATTATTATTGTTTATGGTCATCTTTATTACTTTTTCATCATTTTAGTGTTAGGGTTAATTATCATATATTTCATCGTTCTGTTTTTCCCATAAATTTAAAGAGTAGGTAAAATTATTTAACACCATTGAAGTGAGGGCATGACAGTGGAAAGCCTCGATTAAATAGAGCAAGAGTGCTGAGGGAATAAAACAAAGTTGAAGCCGCAGGAAAGAACCTTGAGAGGTCAAGTTTCCACCCCTTTGGGTAAGTGTGATGCTAGTGGACGCGCTGTATGTAGGAGTTAGGTTAGATAATGGGGCTAATAAGTGTACTTGTCTGTTGCAGGTGGAATTAATTGTTACAGCATTCTTCAGGGATTTCTCAAACAACTGTCAAGCGACTTCCTAGGGAAATCATTAAGGGCTTCTTCTAAAATTATTGAAGGAAGCTCTCGAACCAAAAACTGTTCCAAATATCGAAGGAAAAAGTGCGTGTATAAGCGCCTAACTTCCGCGGAAATTGCCGCGGAATCAGGAACATTGAAGTCCATCCCGCAACTGGGCAGCGAGAATACAGCAGAGTTATTTTGTTGAACCCCCTTGCCATTGAAAAGTATACCGGCAACATCGCAGTGGGTCGTGCACCATAGGGGACGCTTTGGGCGGGCATTGCAGGGGTATCACTGGCACATCCATCTTTCTGTTTGTAATATTTGTTATTGCTCTTTTAGCGTATGATTCTCCGCAAATTGGCGGCTCTTATTGTGAAATCGAAGGTTGTTGTTCAGTTGAAATTATAGTCTTAAATTGTCTTCGTTTCTTATTGTCCCCGATAATATTGAAATAGCTTTAAGGAAAAAGGCCCTTGTCAATCAAGGCAACAAAAGTAGGGAAATTGTTCATTTAGCGACTTACCGCGTTAGTAAACTAACTGGCTTCCACCGCCGTGAAAACCATTAAGAGAGTTGCCCTTGCCAGGGAGACAGGTACAGCCGGCCGGGTGAATTCACTGAGTCAGTGGCCCCGGTCCGGACGTTTAGGGGCACGGGAACATCCCCGAAAGGTTGCCCTTGCCAAGGGGAACGGGCGCGGTCGAGCGAAGTCGGG
Organism: Trachelipus rathkii; assembly: GCA_015478945.1. Classification (NCBI taxonomy): domain Eukaryota; kingdom Metazoa; phylum Arthropoda; class Malacostraca; order Isopoda; family Trachelipodidae; genus Trachelipus; species Trachelipus rathkii. Next base: position 26,161 of record JABUQX010052839.1, read on the forward strand.
CCGGAGACGACCCACGTCCAGTTCATCGGAGTCGGGAACGGACGGGCAGGGAAATCCACGTAGTGCTTCACTCCCTTAAGGGAAGTCGGGAACGGGAAGGGAACGGGCTAAACCCACGTCCGTTTTAGAGGAATCGGGCGGCTGGAAAAATCCACCGAGGTGCTTCACTCGCGTAAGGATCGAAGTCGGGAAAACGGGAGAGGGCGGGAGCAGGTTAATCTGTCAAGGGTTGGTGTCAAACGGGAGCATAGTCACCGCGGGCCAACGAACATAATCCGATACTATATCAGATCGAACCCAGTGATAGCTGTAGCGGTTGGCGAGAGTATCACGTTGGAGCTTCACCAACGAATTAACGGGAGGCTTAGAACCCCTCCGCCTCGCTATCTGCGGCAGCTGCGAAGGTTGCTTTGTCGGATTCGCCACACTAAGAAGTCTTCACCAACTATAAATGTTTTTTTCATTTCCATTAATAAAATATATAAACTCTTAATTTGCTTTGATTAAATAGAATTTCACATTTGAAAATGCGACGAGTTTTTCTTAACTTTGTTATAAAATGAAAAAGATATGGACAGATTTTAATTATATTATTTTTTCAGTGTATACAGTGAGTATGTTAGCTTTAAACTGGCAAAGTAAATTTTGTTCCAAACAGTGCGCATAGTGGTTAAATCGCTGGTCCTAACTTGGCCCAATCACCCCCCCCCCATAAAATTGATGATGGGGTGATTTGGCCACCATTGTTATTCTTATTTTATGTTAGTGCCTATTTATTATTGAATTTTTATTACGGATAAAGCTAATTTAAATATTAATAAGTTACTATTATTAAAGTAAAAAGTAAAAAAATTAAAATAAAAATATGAATTTTCAAGGGAAAATATGAATTCAAAAAAAGTGTCAAAATTTGTCCCATGAATGGGGTGAATTGGGCCAGCACATTTTTATTCTTATTTTATTTATCATTATTGAAATTTTAATTACTTATTACTAATTTTAATTTAATAAACAATTTCTATATTAAGTAAAAATTAAAATATAAAATTGAATTTATACATAAAAGGGGAATTTAAAAAGATGGCCCAATTCACCCCACAATGGTGCCCCAATTCACCCCATCAAACTGAGTCTAAATGAGCTTTATTTTAAACTTTAATAAAACTATGATTATTAGAATTACATTATTATTTTTGTGTGTGCTTATGACCTAATAGGGCCTTGATTTTCAGAAAAAAAAATTCTAAAAAAGGTGTATTGGGGAAAGTGGGGATACGAAGTTATACCTAAAGTGGCCATGTCACCCCGCCCGACGCATATATTTAAATTATATAGCTATATATATATATATATATCTATATATATATATAAATATATATATTATTATATATATATATATAATATATATAATATATATACTATAATATATATATATAATGGCCAGTCCCAGATTAGGTGCCCCCTGTATTTAAAAAAAAAAACGATAGCTACATAAAACTGAATACATTTTTGAATTCAGCTTACATTGTTATATCAAAGAACAAAAAAAAAAAAAAAAAAAAAAAAAAAAAAAATTTAATAATTATTAATTTTAATAAATTAACTCCAAAAAAATATTATAATCGTACGTTTCCAAAGTTAATTTAAACATGATACCAATAAAAAATTTAAACATTTTCTTCTATATCTTTTCAATACTTTAGGGTAAACTAAAAATAATGGCAAAAATTAAAAAATTAAAAAATAAAAATTATGTTAAATAAAATTAAAAAATTAAAAATATTGCATGTTAGGGTAGGTTAGGTCAGGTCAGGTCACCAAAAAATTTAATTTCGCTTCTAGAACATCTATCTATCAGAGTTTGTGTGTTGTGTGTGTGTGTGTGTGTGTGGTATGTATTCGACTAACATTGAAAAGAAAATATTGGGGAACTCATGACTTTGGAACGCGAAAATTTGGGAACAAGATTTCGTACATGAAACCTTATTTATTTATGTATTATTAAGCTCTCTATCCTTTTATAGGCTCCTGGCTGTGCTCACTTCAATCATGTCATACTATTCTTATGCACCCGACCTTTCCCAATAGCTCCGGCTCACTAGTACCGCGCAGTTCGCGCCGAGCTTACGCCTCCTCGCGTCTCTCCTATTAACCAACTTGCGGCTGTAGTCGTCTTCAGATCGTCTTCATAAGCCGTCAGCATCGAGTCTCTCGCCTTTCCAGTTTCTCCGGGCTTGTACATGCCGCTCAACGCACAGGGCGTTACGAACGTCGCTTAATCCAGTGTCGGCGGTGTTCAGCCTCCAACCCACTAGCTTACGTCTTCCGCTTTCCAGCTCATCAGGGCTGTACCGCTTCACGCAAGCTCACGCTCAATCCCTTATACGGTATACTATTCACTCCAGGGCAGGCCCCTCACTCAAATCAGTCTCCTCATGATCAGCTCATCTAACAAACGCTCTCTCAGCAGGCTACCTCAACATAACCGTCTACTACTTCAACTAGTCCTCTAACCGCCTAACATGCCTTCTCGACTATGACATTCCCGCTCCAATGCGAGACTTTCACCTTAATCCCTCTCGAGCTCTACGCCTGTGTATACGGGAGGGGAGCCTAAGTGATCTCGTTAGCCACTTTCTACTTTATTTCAGTATTGTCGTTATTCCTCGTCATACGTGTATCTGTGAAAAATTCCGTTTTATTCTTATATAGGAACATTCAGCGCCATATCGCTTCAATGAAAGTTTTTCAATTCTTCTACGTTATAAAAGCTGCCAGGTTACTCAGTTGAGCATTATTCATAAAAACATGAGTTTACCAGAATCCTTTC
>JABUQX010052840.1:0-15000 GCA_015478945.1 Trachelipus rathkii
TGGAAGGTGTTTTAGAGAGGAGATTTGTAAAGTTGAGTTTTTAAAGAATTGAATTTCACAGGTTGAGCGAACCCACCCGAAAATTCTATCCAGATCAGCGAGAATACATCGAAAGATTAAGACGAGAGGCAATTCTAGAAAGTAAAAGAAGGAGGAGAATTGAAATGAGTTGAAGAATGAAGGTAGGTCCTCGGCATAAGAGTGAATAGAGTTAGTGTGGCAGGTGAGAAGATCATAATGAAAGTAGGAATAAAGTAGGATATATATATATATATTATATATATATATATATATATAATATATATTTATATATATATATATATATATATATAATAATATATATTAGTATAAATATATATTTATATATATAAGTATATCATAATAACAAAAAGCATTAAATTTGCTCTAACGGCGGCCTATATATATATATATATAATATTAGTATCATATATAATATATATATATTATATATATATATATAATATATATAATATACATATTATATATATTATATAATATATATATATATATATATATATAATATATATATGATATATAATATAATATATAATATATATATATATATTTATATAATATATATTATATAATATATATATAATTAATATCATTATATTATAATAATATATATATATATAATATTATATATATATTATATATTAACTATATATCATATATATATATTCATATATATATATATATATATATATATACACACTTTACTATACTTTTTACTTTTTTTCACCTCCTGGCCACCGCTACTGGGGCCACACCAGGGTGAGGAAGTTCGTCACCCTGGCCGGGCAGGTTCAGAGGTCCAGAGGTCCAGCAGGCCAGCGACATCACAGCTTCTTCTTTGGGCTTCCGGGTTCTGACATTAGAGTAGCGATGTTCTGTTGTCTCCGGACTCACCCTGAAGCGTGGGCAGTTTGGGGATTGAGTTTCTTCGATTTTGAATCTGGCCCTGTATTCCTGCAATGCTGGATGATGGCCGCACCTCAGTTTGGCTAAGTGTACTTGCATTGTTATGGAAAGAGTGTCATTTTCCTTTGAAATCTCTGGTGGATTATTGTTTATTATTTTATTGTGTGTTCGGTTTGCGAGATATCTTCCGGTTAGGATAGTGTGGATATGTTTGTTTAATGTTGTATTTCGTTGTTGAGGTGGGATAGTGTTTAGAATTTCTTTGTAGTAGTTTGCGGTGGAGGATTTAGGAATTTTTAGGCCCTGAACTGTTGGGTTTGATAGATATGTATGGCAAGGATGAGTAGGTGAGGTAGTTTTTGCGAAGAATTGTGTTCCTATCATTTCTAGGTGTGATTGTATGGGAAGAATGTTTGTTTCATTGTGTAGGTGGTGTTGTGGGGTTGTAGTTGTTCAGTGTGTGATGATTCTGAGAGCTCTGTTTTGAAGCTGTTGTAAATTATTTAGGTTGGTGTTCGATAAATGTGGGAGTCATATGCTTGATGCGTAGTTGAGGGTAGGTCTTATGAATTGTTTGTAGGTGGTTGTTGCTAGATCTTTATTATTGGTTATGTTTGAATTTGCTATTATTTTTAAGATGTTTAATTTGCTGTTCGCTGATGATATGGTGTTTTGGGTGTGCTTTAAGAATGTTAGATGTGTGTCTATGGTTAAACCTAGTATTTTTGGTGTTTTATTTAGTGGTATTGGAGTGATGTTTAGTAGGATATTGGCGTGCGAGTTAGATAAATGTTTGTCCGTTGTGATTAGAGTCGCAGAGGACTTGTTGGGAGATGCAGTCATTCTGTTGTTGTTTAACCAGGTCTGTATTTGTTGTAAGTATCCTTGTGTTAGTAGTGTGGCTGTTTCTAGGTTTTGGTGGGTGGTTGCTATTGTTATGTCGTCTGCGTATGTTGTGACGTTTGTGTTCGTTGTGGTGGGTGTTGGTAGGTTTGATGTGTATAGGTTTTTGAGTGTGGGGGATAGTATAGCTCCTTGGGGTACTCCGTTTTATATGTGAACTGTTTCTGATTCCACGTTTCCGTGTTTGACTGTGGCCGTTCTGCCAGAAAGAAAGTTGGCTATCCGTTTTTTTGTGTTATTTGGCATCTGTGTGTGTTGATGATCTTTTCTATTAGATTGTGTCTAGGTACTGTGTCAAAAGCTTTGTTTATATCTATTGTTATTAGCATTGTTTTGTGATAGTTTTTTTTTTTGTTTAGGCCGTTGACTATGGGTTGGATAATGTTTGTGAGGGCTGTAGTGGTTGAGTGTTGTTTGTAACCGTGTTGGAAAGGTATGTTGGGTATGTGTGGGTTTACTATGTTCAGGATGAGTCTTTCAAGTAGTTTGTTGAGTGTGGAAAAGAATGATATTGGGCGGTATGAGGCTGGGTCGTTAGGGTCTTTCCCTTGCTTTAGCTTGGGTATTATAAGATTTTTTCCATTTTTGTGGGATGTAGTTTAGTTGTAGGGATTTATTGAAGATGAGTGTGAGATATTCTGTTTTTTTGTGTTAGGTGTATGTTGGATATGTTATCTGGGCCAGTTGCTGGTGAATTTTTAAGTTTTTTGATTGCTTGCTTTGTGTCTGCTAGGGTTATTGGTTGTGTGTTGTGTTGTGTGTTTTTGATTTTCTTGATTTTTTTTATTGTTTTCCTGTTTTGTTGTAGAGTGTCTTTGTTACTTTGTTTGGCGAAGTGTTTGGCTAATTTGTTATGGTGTTTGATGGATATTAGAGGTTGTTGGTTATTTGGATTGATTATGGATTCGTGTTTCTGGTGGTGTATTTTTTGAGCTGTGTAGTGTTTTTATTGTCTTCCACATTCTGGTGCTGTTGGTGTTGTTGATGCTCTTTGTTAGGTGTTTTTGGAAGTTTGTTGTGTTGTGGGTTTTAATGAGTTCGGTGATTTGCGTGTCGAGATTTGTTATTGGAGTGTTGTTTGGGAGTGTTTTTTTTTTTTTTTAGTTTGTTCCTTTGTTTGATTAGTGTTTCTATTTTAGGGGTTAGTGTTGGGTTGTATTTTTTATGTATCCCTTAGGTATGTATTTGTTGGCAGCTTTTATTATTGTATGGGTGATATGGTTTATGACTTTGTTTAGAGTTTTTCTGTCATTCATTTGTTATGTTTTAAGGAGTTGGTCTATATTTTGTGTGTAGTTTGTCCAGTCTGCTTTTTTGTAATTGGTATATGTTTATGTCGAGGTTTTATGTTTTTTTCTTTTTTATTTGAGGGAGATGATTATTGGTAGATGATTTGAGTTTAGTTCTGTTAGTGTTGACCATGTCAAGATTGGATGGATATCTAGTGAGCAGAAAGTGATGTCTGGTGAGGTAATGGACTGGTTGTTTTGAAGGGGTAGTCTGGTGTGTGACTCTTTGTGGTTTAGTTTGTTTAGTGTTTCTAGGTAAGATAGAAGTTTTGTGCCTCTGTTGTCTCGTGATTGGTGTTTGTACCATGTTTCGTGGTGTGCGTTGAAGTCTCCCGCTGGTATTAAATTTAGGAGTTGTGTTACAGGAGATAGGTTCGGGTCTAAATTGTGTTGACAGTGTGGAGAAGTTTGGTGCGGGATGTGTTTATAATGTTGTAAGGTTTGTTGTTTAAGTTGATTGTAATTGATTGTTTTTATATTGGTGTTATTTATTAGTGTTGCCGTTTGTGTAGAGGTGTTGGAGTATGTTATGGACCTGTGTATCAGGGTTAATAAAGTGTGTTGCGGTGGGTCTGTTTCCTTGTATATTGAATCGTATTTATAGAGAGTAGGTTTTGAGATATTTGGAGGTAGTTGTGCTTTTCTGTATTATTGCTATGTGAATATTGTGGGTGTTCATGAAGTGTTCCAGTTCTCTGGTCTTGTTGTCAAGTCCGTTGATGTTGAGTTGGAGTATGTTTACTGTGTCGGTGATGGGAGTTATTGTGATGGGTGGAGTGCAGATTTGGAACTTCTATCTATGTGCAGGATTTGGTAGAGTGTTGAAAGGGGTGCAGGCCCGATGTATCCAGCTATGGCACAGGGCACATCTTACAGAGTTACGTCTGACCACCTCGCTGCTTATTGGGCACGTTGACCCTGGGACCCGGATTTTGTTTTATGCCTTCGGCTAATATTAGTAAGGAGGGGAGAGCCGGTCCTTTTCCTCCCTTTTGTGAAAATCCTTGGTACGACTGAAGTGCGTGGTGCATTGATGATATTGACTTTTCTGATATTTGGCTGTTCCTGCTGGGCCTCGGGACAGGTGTCCCGAACAGGGGAGGGGGAGAGCAAGCTCGCCCAGGAGATCCTGCTTCTTCCGGAGAGTAGGTAGGTGGCGGAGGTGAAGAGCACTTGAACCCTTCGGATCTTCTTAATGCAGACCTGTCGGGCTGTGATTTCACGATTGCACACGTGGCTCTTCCTGATATATATATATATATATATATAAAAGATATTATTATATATATAATATATATAGATATATATTATATAATTATATATATATATATCTATATATATATAATATATTATATATATATATATATATATATATATATATATATTGAAGGGGTTATGGTCGTGAAGAACCACCTTTATTAGCTGAAGACTAGATGTTGTTGAAGAGAGTGAGCGTTGTCGCGATGAATTGGCGTTTCGTCCCGGGGGGCTGCTTTGGACTCGTCGGTGGTGGTCGCAGCCCCTCACCAGACGCCACAGAACTCCCCAGTGACAATGCCGCGAGCAACCTCCGCTCTGCGCACATGGAAGGACGTTGGTCAGCTGTCAGATTAGAACCAGGTGTGCACACATTAAAGCCACTGAGAGGATCGACCACTCTGTACTCTTACGTGCAGTTGGTCTGCACCTGCAGTGAGATGCACAGTACAGGCGTTACAGGATGACTGAATCGAGCAGCGCCCAGCAGAAGAAACTTGAATTGATGTAATGCCGCGTTGAACGATTGTGGTAAAACAAACTCTACAACGAAATGTCTTACCAACGCGAACAACTTTGAGAGAAGGTGGGATGCAGGCTGGTGTTCGTTGTGCCACTCCAGTGGCACTAGTCACTCCGGTGGTCACCAATATGAAGGGGTTAGTCGCTGTTGAAGAACCACCTTTATTAGCTGAAGACTAGATGTTGTTGAAGAGAGTGAGCGTTGTCGCGATGAATTGGCGTTTCGTCCCGGGGGGCTGCTTTGGACTCGTCGGTGGTGGTCGCAGCCCCCTTCCACCAGACGCCACAATATATATATTGTAGAATTCGTTTTGGTATGCAGGTGAAGTAAAAGCAGTATTCCAAACAAATTCATATAACTGATTTGTGATGTAGATAAAAATATGATTCAGACTAAGGCACGGACTCCAGTTTTCCTAAGAAAATAATATGACAAATATAGTTTGATATTTAGGAAAACGGGTTATAAATATAGATAAGAATTTAAATTATATAAATATATACATATTACAATTGGTAATTTTAATTATAATGTAGTGAACAAAGAATTTATGTAGATAAAAACAAGGTTGTAGGCCCATGGAATATCAGAATGAAGTTATGGGTGAAGCCTAGATGGTAAAATTTTAAAAGTTCAATCTGGGAAAAATTGACCGTAGATCCGTTTTTAGGAATGGGGTAAAAAATAATTAAGATTCGGTTTATTCTAACCCGGATCTTCTACCATGAATAAAGTTAATAAAGATAATATTACCATTATAAAGAATATTATTATAAGTATTCACTAAAAACGAACACTGGCCTTCTTAGGGGCCTACACAATTTCTGCATATTTTAAAATCTATCTATTTAATTAATTTTTATCATAACAAAAAAAATATCACCTTTTAATTTCACTCACCACTTTGGTATGCAAAGAAAGGTAGGTATGTTGTTAACACATTAATGCTTAAAAACATATAAAATATTCAAAAATCCAGTAGAATAAGGAGCGAATTGCGTGCGTGAAAACGTTGTGCATCTGAGTGATAAAAATCTCCAACCGACGTTCAATTAAACGATATAAACAAAGCACACGTAAAGAACATGTTATCATAGTTTACATTTATATAGAGGTGCAGTTTTATTCAAATTTCTCATGTTATAATATATATAATTATATATTATTATAATATATATATATATATATATATATATATATATATATATATATATATATATATATATATATATATATATATATATATGTAACTACCTTTTAACGTGCTTTATCCCCTTTTCAGAGGGTAACACGGAGGGACTACAGGAAATCGACTTCTAATGCCGGCTTCCCAAGAGCTCGAAAAAAAAAAAAAAAATAAAAAAAAAAAAAAAAAAACAAAAAAAAAGAAAAAAAAAAAAAAAAAAAAAAAAAAACCAGCACCAACGTGTTCACAGTCGAGTTTTAATTCTTGCCCCCAGGAAGATAAAACTCCAACTGCTACGCGGAGGATTGAACCAGTGTCCTCTCGCATGAGAGTCGGCGAGAACTATATGTATATATGCAATATAATTTTATTCAAAATTGCTTCAAGAGAATTATCCTTTAAATGATATCCTTCGTTTCAATTTTATTATTTCACATCTAAAAAGTTTCAGCGCTCACTTTAGTGCGAGGCAAAGCTATCCCACAAAATTTTAGGATAAGGGATTTTCGTTGTGACATTAAATTATTTAAGGAATTCTACTTTGTATTTTTCTAAAGTTTTTTTTTTATGTTGAGGGTCTATATCAACTTTGGCTTCTCCATTTTCCCCTGACAAGATACCACAAGAAATAATTATTGAAACTGATGAACTACCTGACTCCGACCCAGATTCTTATTCGAGAGTGTTATTCATTTTAAGTCCTAGTTTACAAAAAGTATTCATAGCTTTTAGTTTCAGACCTTTGGTTCTGAGAAAGATTTTGAACTGTATATCAACATAGATGGCTGAAAAGCAATATTTTGTTTTCAGTTGACATTCTTTCTTTTCTTCCCTTCTTTCAAGAAATTTTTTATGTCGTTTGCTAAAATATATCCTTTATTTTCTAATACATTAACTAGATTCTTCCATTCTCTATAAAAATTTTCCAGCAGTACAGTCCTCTGCCTGAATTTTCTTTGTTTTAAGGTAAAGATATTATAATAATTCTCGGAGGGTTTCTATTTGCTTCCATTGACTGTTGGAAGAGAAACTTCAGGTGTACCTTACTTATCCAGCTTGACGCTTTAAAACTTCCATTAATTTTGGGTCACGTGCTATTTTCCTATCTGCCTTGCCTTGTTTATAAGATTTGCTGCAAGAGTATTATAGAATTTGAACTCCTCACCTCATGTGTGCAATCAACATCATTGGAACATAATATTTTCATACTTTAATCATATTCGCTCTAAAAATCAACTAATTACTTCATAGTTTTGATATTCAATTAAATCTGCATCACATTGACCAGTTTCTCAATTTCTCTTGTTCATTGCCCTTATTTATTTTTTCAAGCGTGCAGATCATATTCGATGGGTTATCCATAACTATGTTAATTACTTGCTTCTTATTGATTTCGAATACTTTTAAAACATCAACAAGTTGGATATATTCACCGAAATGTTGCGATTTGGCATTTCTTATTGCTAATGTTTTTATCTTCGTCCAAATATATAATATTAATAGCAAAATAATTTACCTTTTACCTTGTGCAATCCACTTTTAAATGCACAAAGATTCCTTTAAGCATTTTTAAAGCTTACTTTTTAGTTATACAAATGTTTCTTCTAGAACCATTTTACGAATGTTCTTCCTGTCTAAAGAGACTCGCAGTTTCAAATCCTTTTCTCCACATAGTCTTTTAAATCCTCTATTGGAATAGGTTTTGAGGTTGAAAGCGTATCCTCAGCCGCTTAAATAATTAATACTTTTATTATTACTGTATTGTAGGAATATGTAGGATTGTATTATTATTAAGAGAACGACCAACTAAATTTATTAAAACAAAAGGTAGATTTAGACTTAAATTTTTAAAAAAAGTTCAGATCACATTTCGGAAGACAGCAGTGAGTCTTGAAAAAGGTTGAAGTTGTTCAAAGTGCAATGGGCGAGCACAGATCATATTTCGGAAGACAACTAAGAATATTGGAAGAGAAAAGATCAAAGTCGTTTGGAAATCAATTGGATTAGCGAGCAAAGGAAAGTTCGTGAAACCGAAAATAATCGGTAAGTAGACTAAAATAAAGTTATATTTTAAAAATATGAATAAAGAAAGAATTGATTTTAACCATGAAATTATTTGTATTTTAGGGGACGAGTCTAGAGCTGGTAGCCGGTACATCAAATCTTTGTGCATAGAAATCTGCAGGATCGACTCACATTGCAAGTTGGGAGATCCATGAGGATTGGCCAGAGAAAAACAAGTAACAGAGTTACGGATGGAAAGAGGTCATCTGGAGCAACAGTGGAATCGACCGAATTTGTATTTGAAAGGAGAATATATTCAAAAGCAGGGTTTGATGTTACTAGGTGCAGTTTAAAGGCCGGGCTGTTTGTAAGTTGTGTTTTATTAGTATAATAATTGAAACTGGAATTGATACACTAAGGAAGGTGAATATATTACTTAAAGGTTTGTGAAAAATTATTACGGATTTTATCAGTGAGAACAGGTTACTCAGGTTGCTAGTTAAGGAAAATTTACCTCGTAAGAAAATTAATGACTGTTCTTCGAATAGATTTGGTGTTATGTTTTTTTAACAATTGAATTTTTTACAAAGTTGAAGTGAGATGGAAAGACATTTTATTATTTTAAGTTGTGCAAATATATATTAGAAAACGAATTGCGTATATTTTAACTCCTTCTCCATATTGTTGCAAGTAAAAAGGTGATAAGGTTACAGCATTGAAAGAAAAAGAAAAGAAAAAAAAAACAACGAAATAATTAGAATCCGCAACAATATATATATATATATATATATATATATATATATATATATATATATATATATATATATATATATATATATATATATATATATATATATATATATATATATATATATATATATATATATTATATTGTATTATATTAATAAAAGTAACAACAAAGGCCAATAAATTTTAAATGTTTTCCTGTTACCTAGAATCCGATGCTTGCTTATTATGTACTGTATATTGTTACGCTCAATGCAAAAAATCATATATATATATAAAATATATATATATATATATATATATATATATATATATATATATATATATATATATATATATATATATATATATATATATATATATATATATATATATATATTATATATATATATATATATTCTTTCTTTCCTTTCCCAGGAAGGATTCTTTATCCTGTCAGCCGCGCAAGCATCTTTCTCCAGATATCCCTATTCTGCACTATTCCTCTTCTCTTCAGCACTCTCATTTTTGGTAGCTGACATCTTTCCAGAGAGTCCTCCACCGACTCCGCCCATCTCTTCTTCGGTCTTCCCCTTGATCTTCTGCCCTCTGTTGTCCATTCCCATCTTCTTTTCGGCATTTTCTCCTGCTCCATCCTCTCCAGATGTCCCCACCATCTCAATCTCCCACCATCCATCTTCAGTATCATCTTCTTCATCCCTATACCTTCTCTAATTACTTCATTCCTTATTCTGTGTCTCCTACTCTTTCCAATCATAGTTCTTAATACCCTCCGCTTGTGATATACTCTCCTCTCTTCGCGTTGTTGTCCATGTTTCACTCATTCAGCAGTGTCGGGTCAGGCCTGTTTGAATCACTTTTTAACCTCTATTCCGATGTTTTCTATCTTTCATCATGGGGTATACCGCTTTCATAATTAATCCATACTTTTCCATTCTTCACGTAATCTCTCCTCCACTTCCTCCCCTTCTGTTAAAACATCCTCCGAGATTGCAGGTATTTACCGCCTTCACCTCATCCTCTCTCACCATCATCCCCTTCTCATTTCCTAAGGTTACTGTTAATATCTCTATCTTCTGTGCGTTCATCTTCATCCCTGCTTCCTCCAACTCCTCCTCAAACAACTCTATCACCTCTCGAATCGTCTCCTCTCTCTCACTCCAACATGCCAGATCCGCATGTGCCATTATGTCCCCTTCAAATTCTCAGTCTCTTCCTCCCCTTATCACCACGTCTAAATATAATATAAACAGCAGTGGCGATAAAACACTCCACTGTTTCACTCCTGTTTTCACCTCAAACCATCTATAAATATATATATATATATATATATATATATATATATATATATATATAATATATATATGTAATATATATATATATATATATATATATATATATAATATATATATATATATATAATAATAATAATATATATATATATATATATATAATATATATATATATAATATAATAATATAATAATAATATATAATATAATAATATATATATGTAATATATGTGTATAATAATATTAATAATAATATATATAATAATAATAATAATAATAATAATAATAATAATAATAATATAATAATAATAATAATAATAATATATAAATTAATTTAATATAATTTAAAATACCTTTAGAAGTATAGTATAATTATGTTCTAAAAAGAATAATAATAATATACATATAGAAGAATTTAATAATAATACATTTTTAATAATACGTATCTTGAAGAAAAATAACTAATATATTTTTATATATATATATATATAATATATATATATATATATATATATATATATATATATATATATATATATATATATATATATATATATATATATATATATATATATATATATATATCGCTTTCTATTTTGTCGCTATTCGCATGAAAACGTTTTAACAAATTGCAAAAATTGATATTTTTTTTAGTAAACAGGGGCCAAAGTGTTGGGCATACAAACAGATGATTTAAATAAAAAAAAGTGTACCTCACTCAATTATATATGATCTGAAAATTTTATTTTGATAGGATAAATAATATAAAATGACATAGCGATTTTAATTTTATGAAACGTCCATCCACCCAAAAATAGATTTTTTTTTGATTTTTTGATTTTTTGATTTTTTTTTTATTATTTTTTTGCGATTTCGTAATTTAATTTTTTTAGTAGCCTAAAAACTGGACATGATAGAGAAAACCCAGTTTGATTTTTGGATTCAATGAAAAAAAAAATTCATAAAAAACAAATCTCATATAACAACAAAATTTGTGTTCGTCTGTGTGATTGCCTATAGTAACTTCCGGTGTCGGGAGGATCACCTCAAAAATTCGACCCCCCTACCAATTTTCTCAAACTTTTTTCAGCTTCTTCAGGTTCACCAAACCAAATCAAATCATCAACGTTTAAAAAGCAAGGTACCCTCCACTCTCAACCATTCTCCATCAGCATAACACCCTTCCTTGCAACCACTACCTTAAATACTTTCATCACCCCATCCATATACAAATTAAATATCCAAGGATAAATAACAACATCCCTGTTTCACTCCGCTGTTATTATTAAACCATCCACTATTCCATTGTGTTTATTCCTTCACACGCTTCACTAACAACATACATACTTTTTATTCGATTCATAAGTCAACCATCAACTCCATATAATCTTTAACACCTGCCAAAGAAGTTCTTTATTAATCCTGTCATACGCCTATTGCAAGTCCAGTTCATAATAATTAATGTTTCCTCTTTTTTCTTCAAATTTTCTCACTCATTATACTAGAAGAAGATTTTTATTACAGTATGAATCTGGATTTTCTTAAAGATTATTGCGTGTTTGGAACTTGGGGAAAATAAAAGAAACATGTTGTTGAAAGACTTCATTTATTATAATATATATATATATATATATATATATATATATATATATATATATATATATATATATATATATATATATATATATATATATATATATATATATATATATATATATAAGACTATATTTATATATATATATATATATATATATATATATATATATATATATAAAAGACTAGCTTATTAAATAAATTAGTTTACTGAAGTAAATAAATATAGTCAAAGTATTATTTAGTAAATTATAGAAGATTGTAATGACATGTTTATAGCCTTTTCTTAACTAAATTACCAAGTTTCTCTTGTGGTTTTGGTTCGGGAATGATGACATTGATACCAGAAGGCTCCTTCCTTACAACAGCCTGAAAGAATTAGAAGAATAATGATTACTTTAAAATATAAATGTTAAGTTTTTATTTTGGTATGAGAATCTCCCATTAAATTTGATAGTCTCGGAAAATATAATTTGAGATTCGTATGGAAGTTATATTAATTCTAATGTTCAAGAGATTTTGAAAACGTTGGTTGCTACCTATAATTTGCTTTATAGCAGTAAATAACAATGTGATTATTATTATTAATTGGGCAAGAGACACTTGAAAAGGATTGAGGAATGCCACGGAATTTCTTTTGGAGGTAAGGGGTCCAATTTCAAACTATTTAAGGTCAATTGTTGCAAATTTGCAATAATATCCTTAATTTTCATCCTATCTGTATCAGACAAAAAGTGAAATGCAACACTTGCGAGTTTCAAAAGGTTTATTTTGAGCGTTTTTTTTTTGCCTGTCTGTTTGTCTTTCATGTGGTTTATAATCTAGAATACCTTGATATGAAATCATGTCACCCTTCACTGATTTCTACCAATGTCCCCATCCCCCCCCAAAAAAATTCATAAATGATTTTTGGTGACAACCTTTTCTGTTCATCCGTTCTATATGAAATTTTCGAAGCGTGAGAAATTGGGGAAATTCACTACACTTGTTTTTTCTATTTCGATTTTTTTTATACCTTATAGTTCTGTGGCTGTTCACGAGAAAAACTGTGAAAAAAAAAGTTTGCAGTGAATAGCGCGACTTAACGGTTGAGAATAAAAAATATGAAAAAAAATTCTCTCTCTCTAAAAAAACAAAAAGTATCTCATCCAATTATACACGCTCCGAAAATTTCATTTAGATAGTGTGATAAACAGAAAAAATGTTATCGAGCAAAAACTGATCTTGTGAGCGAAATCCTTTAATATTGTGGTGTGTAGTTGTTATCGGTGTTTAGTGTGGCGGTTAGTGTGGTTTTGGTGTGTAAACGTGTCTTGGTATTTTTAGTAATTCGGAAGATGATTGCTGGTGTGGGGCTGTGGTAGGTGTGTATTTGATGGTAGTTGTTGTGGTTTAGAGTTTACATGCTGAAATTTCATTTAGATAGTGTGATAAACAGAAAAAATGTTATCGAGCAAAAACATGATATTTTTTGTATGACAAACTTTAATGGAAATTAGTGAAAGGTCGCATAACTACACGACAAGGGATTTTAGATAATAAACCATAAATCGTTTTTGACTTGTAATTAAAAATGCTTTAAATAACCAAGATTTCTCTCAAATGAAGGACAAACGGAGAGACTCTAAAAACGCTCAAATTCGACCTTTTAAAGCTCGTCAAGTGCAGCAGTTTCCATCTTGTTTGATGGAGATAGGATGAAAATTAAGGATATTGTTGTCAATTGGCAACATTCAACTTAAAAAAAAAAAAAAAAAAAAAAAAATCTAAACTGGACCTATCACTTCTTGAAGACAATTTTAAGTACTCATTCATAAAATATTCTTATGACATAACCTAAAGTCAAATTTTGACATTCTTAAAAAATAAACACTTTATGTAGAAGGTATTAAATATGATTGTTACTACAATCCTCCTTATACTTGCCTTTTTCTTTACATATTTATTCATCTTTTACTATCACTGTAGAATGTATTCTCAAAGCAATTATATTTGGAAGAATGCCAGCAAAAAATTTTAATGTTAGTCTCTGGGGGATAACTAATGAAATGGAGTATGAATATAATAAGTAAATAAAAAAATCATTCTACGTGCGTTGACATTTATCCCAAATTATCGATTTCCAACTTTTTTCATATTTCTTCCGTTAAATTAAATATTGGGTTAGGTCTTGACAACTATTATATCTTGGTGATTATATATATAATATATTATATATATAATATATATTATATATATATATATATATATATTATATATATATATATGCATATATATTTATATATTATTTATCTATATATATTATATATATATACTGACCGTTAGGACCGGGTGCCGTCCTTCTTATCCTTCATATGTGACAGTATAGACAAAACCATCAGGTAAACAACGTAACTGTACGATCCTTTTACTCTGCAAATGCTCGTTCTGAAACTTCAGCTCTATTTTTGATAATTGTAGTGTTTGTCCATCTCGGACTTCGAAACCGAAATTGTATGGTTTGAGGAGGGTACTTGCAAAACATTATATATATATATATTATATATATATATATATATATATATATATATATATATATATATATATAATAATATATATATACTATATATATTATATATATCATTATATATAATTATATATATAATATATTATATAATATATATATTATTTGCTGCTCGTGGTCAAAATTCTTGAGTAGGCAAATCAAAATTATATAAATATATATATATATATATATATATATAATAATTATATATATATATATAATATATATTATATATATATATATATATAATATAACTATATATATATAAATATTATATATATATATATATTATATAGTATATATATATATCCATACATATATACTATATATATTATATAATAATATATATATATATTATATATATACATATATAATACTATATAATATATATATATATATAATATATATACTATATATCATATATATATATATATATAATATAATAAATATGAATATTTTTGTACTTACATTTATTTATAAAGAAGATCAAAAATTTCCTTTCCTTTTTGAATGTTTTTCACATATAATACAATCACTAACTCTAATTGCACAAATTCTTACATGTTTGAAATTTATTAATAATGGCCTACAACACTCAGGATAAGATTTAGCAGATTTTTAATGAAAACTTAAATGAATACGAATCCAATATTCCCGTATCTTATAAAACTAAGACCTCATTTTATTAAAACACAAAATCAGTAATAATTAATATTTTAA
>JABUQX010052840.1:45000-50000 GCA_015478945.1 Trachelipus rathkii
ATATATATATATATATATATATATATATATAATATATATATATTATATATATTATAATTAATAATTAATAATAATTAATATAAATAATAATATATAATATAATAATATAATAATAATAATAATAATAATTAATAAATAATAATAAATAATATATAATCAATATATCAGTATTATATAATACATAATTTCGGAAAATTTTAAATTGAAGAATGAATTTATATAATAATAATTAATAATAATATATATAATAATAATAATAATAATTTAATAATAACCACTTCGGCTCCTTTCTATCAAAATATATTTTCTAAAAAATTATAGCATTACAAATATATAATTTTTTCTTCTTTTGATATTGAAAATGTTATTTTTATTCCATTTGTATAAGCAATTCAATTTGTATTCTTATATGAGCTTAAATAATTCTCTTTCACTTCACTTTTCTGAGGGAAATTTTGTTGTTAGGTATTTTGTTATCGTATAGAAAAATGAGGAAAACGTAATGAATAATCAAACGAAATGCAATGAATAAATAAATAAGGAATAAATATAAATTAAATAAATATATAAATAAATAAATAAATAAAAAAATTAAAATAATATAAATAAAATTTAATAAATGTAATTAATATAATAATATTCTTCGTTATATATTATTTATTTTCTTCAATCGTTCTGTTGCAGTCCTGTTCCACATTGCCACTGTTTATACCATTAAATTCAAGTCTAAATATCTGAGGGGTTCTGTTACAGGTTTTGTTTTTTCATCTTCTCTCTCTTTTATTTTTCATTCAGGACTTTCTATCTTCAATCATCTACTTAATTCTTATGCCATACCTCTACAATTTATTTATTTTCTTATTGTTTTTCTTTTCATTTCTTAAAAGTTATCCTATTACAATCACCCCTTGGAGCAACTCTAATCTCTCATTATTTCTCTCTATTACTAACATAGGAAAGGGAAATATATTTGCTTTCTATCTTTAAGTATTTACTCAATTTCTTCATCTATAATTATTTATTATTCGTATTTCGTCATACACATTACGTTTAATATGCATCTTCGATCAATCACAAATCAATCTTACACCACATCTTTTGTCTTCTAAACAATTTTAGTAATTCCAATTCATTTTTCTTGAATTATTTTTTTTTGAGGAGTAGCATGTTCCTTATAATTAAAGGAAACGTTCCACGAAGTTTATGTGTTGACGGAGACGTCTTCAGAAGGGATTTTTACTTACCCAAATCGTCTCAGATTCTTCTTCCACATTGTATCTCTCCCTACTGCATCCGCCAGCTTTAGGTTGTACCACAGTTGACGTGGTCGTTCCTTTCTTGCTAGTGGAATGACGCATCTTCATTCACCTTTGGTCCGTGGATGTTGTGTCTTCAATTATAGCAGCTCTCTTCATAATAAATCGTTGTCGAGTATTGCCTTTTCAACACGTGAGCAAGCTTTCTCTTTACTTTCCTTATGGCCGCCTTTACGAATCTTTATCAAAATAGTGACAAACTTTGGATGTTTGAATTTATGCGGGTTATTAATTATTCCCTCATCTCTTTTCTATTTGTGTCGGCCATGGCTTTATTCCCAGTCTCTTTACCTGTCTCATTTCTGGTGTCGTTCTGCCACGTAACTATTTGTTGTTACTTTATTTATAATATCCGAATTCACTATATTAATACCACTATACCAATTCCTAATTATTTGCCCACCATACATGTTCAGAGTCTTCCTCTGCACTAACCTCTAATCTTTTCTCTCCAGCCATCCTCCTATCTTAGCAATTTCTCATTACTCATCAGAAATTAAGTAATTACGCTAAGAACCACATACCTTTTAATACCCGCACTTTTATCTCCCACTCATTCTATAAAATACTTACTTCTCTCACTCATTTTGTTCTTCTACCCTAGAAACATTAGGTCACACACTCTCACGGTCTTCCATTTCCTTCTTGTTCGTCGTTGTAGGTACATGTCAGCCTTAATTTTTAGGCACCTAAATATTTGTTTTTCCAAAACCTTCTAATGTGTTTCAATCAGTAGGCATTTCGACTTTTTTCACAAAAAGCCTTTGATATTCTAAAAACCAATTATTAAAAAGTTCTTGGTAGTCCATATACAAGGAGTCATCTATTTGAATTATTTTTATTTCGCATATTGGACCTTGTCACTTACCTATTTATTTATATATTATATTAATTATCTATTATTATTATCTATTATTTATTATTATTATTTCTATTATTACTTATTTATTATTATTATTATTATTATTATTATTAATTTTTATTATTATTATTATTTTTATTTATTATTTATATTATTTATTTTTTATTATATTATTATTTTTCCTTATATTATTATTATTATTATATATTTTATTATTATTTATTATTTTATTTATTCAATTATTATTATTTAATATTGCCCCTTCTTATCCACTAATTTTGAAAATTTTTTGACATTCTTATTATTTATTTATTTATCTATTATTATTATTTAATATTATATTTATTTATTATTTTAATTTATTTATTATTATTCTATTATTATTTATTACTATTATTCTCTATTTATATTTATTTATATTTATTAATATTTATAATATATATTTATAAATTTATTTATAAAGTACTGTTAGTTATAGTAGTAGTAGTAGTTTAGTTTAGTAGAGATTTAATTGATAGTAGCAGTAGTATGGGCCAGGTTTTCCTTCATAATGGTTAAAGTTTTTATAGTTCAGTATTCATCTGTAAATAAGTTAGTAGTAGTAATAAGTTAGATTTAAAAATAAATTTGGTATCTCTATTAAGAGCTCTTAAAGGAAAAACTAAAATTACTCGGTTCAAACATTAATATTAATTATAGTATAATTATATATATTATTTACATGTATAAATAAAATATTATCCATCCCTTCCATTTGAGACATCTTATCGCCATTCCATGCATATTAAGACCGTTTTCCCTTATTTTTCTTTTCTTCTTTAGTACTTGGTCCCTTCTTTTTAGATTCCTTCTTTTTAAACCCATTTCAATTGATTGTGGATATTTATTTTTGTCCCTCTTAAGGCTGTCCTTTTTTTTCTTAAAGCATAGTCTAAACTAATTCAAGGTTTTCGATAAGTTCACATGAAGGATTTTTCTTTTTTATTATTCTAAGAAGCTAAAACACGGACGGTTAATATCATGTTCTGTTATATATCCTTTTTTTATTATGTCGATATATAGTATTCTCATTTACTTATAATTATCCCTATATTCTCAGTTATATATATTATACTATTATTTGATATATACCTTGATATATAACCCTATATGTCAGGGATAGGTTATGTCAGTTATCTATATATATGTATGATATGTAGTATATTCGCTTCTATATATTACTCAACTACTGTTATGGCGCCTATCCATTTTTTTCTGTATATTGTATGTCTGTAATACTTCTAGTTTCTTCGGCTACTATTATTATATTTATCAGCTATATTTATATTACGGATTTATCATTAGTTATTATATATTATTCTTACTGGAGTACCTTCCGTCCGCAGGATTAGCTCATATGACCTATAATTTATTTAGTTACGGTTCGAGAGTCATTGGGTTATTAGCCAGTACTATTGTTCTCATGTGAGAGTATTTGTACTGCTATGGGCTTGCCTACTTATGTGTTATCCTACTTATTTGGTGGGGGGGTAGTGGAGGGTGTCGTTTATAGGGTATGGACTCATATGATATCGTCGAGTCTCATGTAACGGAACAGGGATTTACCGGGGCCTATTATTCCAACTTGAGGTACTATGTTATTATTATATGACTTGTTATTAGTCTAGGTCACCGTCTATTATGACTTGATTAGTCTGGGTTAACGACCAGAGTTGATTTGAGCGGCTTGCGAGGTTGAGTGACTTGAGGCTCATCACGTGTTTGGTATTATGGTTATATATTCTATGAAGCTTTCTTATTTTCTCATTTCACGCTATTTAGACACCTGTAGCAGCGCGCCGCGCCTATGTGTCGTAGTTTCTGACCCTATGTCACCCTATCGTCTGAACCGGGTTTCTTAGGTGATCGATTAGGGAGGTAGTATTACTGTAGCTATCTGGTGTTATGGGTTGAGGCGGTATTCTGCTGGCTTATAACTACCGTTAGCTGTTGAGTGAGCGATGTGTAGCTTTCACCAGTGAGTAATGGCCATGTTAGTGGTTCTCTTCATCGTGCGTGCGGGCCGGGTGTTTATCTCTCGGCTCTTTTCTTATTGTAGCATGTGGGTATGCTGCGCTTTCTTCGTGCTCGAGGTAGCGGTGATTGAGGTTGCATGGCAGACCGTACGCGCATGTGGCAGTGCTTGCTTTGCTCGCTCTCTTTAGTTTTGTCGTGGTGCATTCTCTAACTTATCGCACTGTACTATTAGGTCAGGTCAGGTTTGTAGACCTGTGAGTATGATTCATGAGAGTTATCTGCATACCGTCATATGTACGCTACGCGCTGCCTGTATGTCGCGTCGAGTTTGCCCACTCCTATTATATGTAGGTGGTCGGACTTATTAGGACCTCCACGTGACTGTCGTTATGCGTATTACTTTCGATTCACTGTTGTACTGACTAACTATCCCTAGCTGTCATGCCCTCAATAGTTTAGGTCTATGTTGTGCAGGTAATAGCCGGGTGGTTCAGTTTCTCATTTTGTGCGACCTGTTCGACTTATATTATTGAGCTGCCGTTTTTGTTAACGAGGGCTGAGGTTACTGTCTCGTATGTGCCTCATCCTATTGATGTACGCATGTAACATGAGTATACCTAGTAACCTGACGTCTTGAGTTCGCTGTCTCACCCTATTTCACGGGCCGTGTTCCATGATTAGCCCTTGCCTCCAGGTTATAATATTGAGGTCTGATATGTATTTCGGGGAGTAGGCATATGCCCCTGGGTTGAGCGTCATGTCAGTGACCTTACCTGAGGTCTACAAGTTTCATGGTTCGTAGGTTG
>JABUQX010052841.1:0-12500 GCA_015478945.1 Trachelipus rathkii
TGCAGATCCTTCGATCAGTTCCAGTTATCGGGTCGTTCGCTCGTTCCGCGATTATCGTCGGCTCTTTCCCGTTCCACCTCTCCTCGGGAACCTAAATGTCGATCTTTGTCGGATATTCAATCTTTCACTAAAATCCTATTTTGTGTGTAATAAATTTCATTTAGACACTTTATTTCAAATTTTATTTTTTTTTTAAAAGTTTTTTTGGACAATCTCTGAAAAGTACTTTCAAAATATTTAAATAAAAACTATCAATCACGTGTGACACCACCTTACATCATGCAAAAGCATTTAAAATAAACGTCATTCTGTTAAGGATTTTATATGCAGAGTTGTTACCAAATTTTAGGAAAAAAAACTGTTCGTTTTTTTTTAATGAATTTTTTTGTGATCTAATGTAAGAAAAAAATGAAGTGCTAGAAAAACGCAAATAAACATTTGAAAATATTATTTCTTTTTTCAGACGGCAAAAAAATATTTATTCTCATATATATATATATATATATATATATATATATATATATGTATGTATTTATTTAATATGTATGTGTTTCTTCAACTTCGTGTAACAGGTGTTCAAGCACTTATCCATGGTTTAAGAGAATTACCAGTTCCAAAGCAGTGATATCAAAGCAGGAGATTAGAAAACTTCGAGATGCCTTCTTTTCTGGGTAGGTGGATCGGACTAGTGGTTGAGCCTACTGCATATTGTCTAACGGCGACGCTGTTGTCGATGGGTCGAGTCCTGGCGCGAGTGAAATTTTTATTCTTCTTAATATTGCAAATTTGGCACAACAAGCATGTTGTGCCCATTTCGGCGTTGCTTTACTTTGGTTGGTTGCTCCTGTAACCCAAGAGCACCAAAGCAGAAGGCCATGTAGCCCCAGCAGGTGTTCCAACCACCCTCCTGTCGATTTAAATAAGTACCGAGTTTCAAAGCAGTGGTATCGGAGCAGAAGATTAGAAAACTGTTCCGATATGCCTTCTTTTTCTGGGAAGGCGGATCGGACTAGTGGTAGAGCTTCCTGGACATTGTCTAACGGCGACGCTGTTGTCGATGGTTCGAGTCCTGGCGCGAGTGAAATTTTTCTTTGTCTTATTTTTGCAAATTTGTTGCAACAAGCATGTTGTGCCCATTTCGGCGTTCTTTGACTTTGATTGGTTGCTCTTGTTACCCAGGAATACCCAAGTAGAATGCCATGTAGCCCCAGCAGGTGTTCCAACCACCCTCCTGTCCATTTAAATAAGTACTGAGTTTCAAAACAGTGATTTCGAAGCAATATATAAGAAAATTGTTCCAAGATGCCATCTTTTTCTGGGAAGGTGGATCGGACAAGTGACAGAGCTTCCTGTACATTGTCTAACGGCAACGCTGTTGTCGATGGTTCGAGTCCTGGCGCGAGTGAAATTTATATTCGTCTTATTATTGCAAATTTGCCGCAACAAGCATGTTGTGCCCATTTCGGCGTTCCTTGGCTTTGGTTGGTTGCTTCTGTAACCCAGCAACCAAGCAGAATGCCATGTAGCCACAGCAGGTGTTCCAACCACCTTCCTGTCGATTTAAATAAGTACTTAGTTTCAAAGCAGTGATATCGGAGCAGTAAATTAGAAAACTGTTCCGATATGTCTTCTTTTTCTGGAAAGGCGGATCGGACTAGTGGTAGAGCTTCCTGTACATTGTCTAACGGCGACGCTGTTGTCGATGGTTCGAGTCTTGGCGCGAGTGAATTTTTTCTTCGTCTTATTATTGCAAATTTGTCGCAACAAGCATGTTGTGCCCATTTCGGCGTTCCTTGACTTTGGTTGGTTGCTCCTGTAACCCAGGAGCACCCAAGCAGAATGCCATGTAGCCACAGCAGGTGTTCCAACCACCCTCCTGTCGATTTAAATAAGCACAGAGTTTCAAAGCAGTGATATCGAAGCATTAGATTAGAAATCTGTTCCGAGATGCCTTCTTTTCTGGGAAGGCGGATATTAAATTAAATATTAAATTTCATTTTTATAAAAAAAAAAAATTATAACAATCCAGAGAATCTATAAAAACTATTTTCTAAATTGTTAAAATTCGTGACATCACCTTATTAGCATTATGCTATCCTTATTATGCTTATTAGCATTTGAAATTGTGCTTTTCCACGTGGTATGGCTTGAGAGGTATGACGTATGATTCATCTATGACGTTGAGGATATTTATTGGCTATTTCAAAAAGATTTACCGCCTCTCCTCCCTGAAGATATTCTATTTTATAGATATATATATATATATATATATATATATATATATATATATATATATATATCACTCTCTCCTCTCCTCTTTCTCTTTCTCTCTCTCTCTCTCTCTCTTTCTCTTTTCTCTCTCTCTTATTTATATATGTATGTATATGTATGTATGATTCAACAAACTGATAATTGTTGATTCGGACTTCGACTCCGACTAAGGGTTCGATTGAAGGTGATGGGCCTTCTTTTTGGTGGCTATTTTCACCTAAAAAATGTTGTAACTCAGCTCCGGCTCCGGCTCCAGCTCCGGCTCCGACTAAGGTTTCTGCACTATTTTAAAATTGTTCAGCACGTCTTCTAGTATGTAATTTTTCAAATTAAAAAAATATTTTCGAAAAAAATTTCATACTCGGCTCCCGCTCCGACTCCGGATCGGATCCGACTAATGGTTTTGCACTATTTGAAAATTGTTCAGCACGTCTTCCTGACAATATATTTACCATTAAAATATTTCCCGAAAAAAATTCGGCCCCGGTCCCGGCTCCAGCTCCGGCTCCAGCTCCTGCTCCGGCTCCGGATCCGGCACGACTTCGGCTCCGGCTGGAATTCTAACTTATTTGTTGTTAATTATTCAGCGTCTTCTGGCAATAAATTTTTCACCTAAAAAAAAATATTTATTGAAAGAATTTCATACCTAGGATCCGGTTCCGACTCCGGCTTCAGATCCGGCTCCGGTCTGACAAAGGTTTCTGTACTATTTGAAAATTGTTCAGTAAAGTCTTTTGACAATATATTTTTCACCTAAAATATATATTTATTGAAAAAAATCATACCAGAATCCGGATCGGCTCCGACTTCGACTTTGGCTTCGGCTCCGGATCCCACTAAGGTTTCTGCACTATTTGAAAATTGTTCAGCACGTTTCCTGGGCAATAAATTTTTTACCTAAAAAATTTTTTCCAAATTCATACCGGATCCGGCTAAATATCCGGCTCCAGATCCGACTTCGGCTTCGGCTCCGAATCCGACTAAGGTTTCTGTACTATTTGAAAATTGTTCGGCACGTCTTTCTGACAATAAATTTTTCAAAATATTCCGAAAGAATTCATACCCGGATCAGGCTCGGATACGACTCGGATCCAAACTAATGTTTCTACACTATTTGAAAATTGTTCAGCACGTCTTCTTCTATTAAATTTTTCACCTAAAAAATATTTCTTGAAAAAATTCATACCTAGATCCGGATCTGGATTCGGATCCGGCTTTGACTTCGACTTCGACTTTGGCTCCGGATACGACTAAGGTTTCTGCACTATTTGAAAATTGTTCGGCACGTCTTCAGACAATAAATTTTTCACCCAAAAAATATTTCCCGAAAAAAATTCATACCCAGGATCCGGCTCCGGATCCGGCTCCGGATACGGCTCCGGATACGGCTCCGGATCCGACTAATGTTTCTAGACTATTTGAACATTGTTCAGCAGCGTCTTCTTGAAATAATTTTCACCAAAAAATATTTTCTGAAGAAAATTCATACCCAGGATCCGGATCGGCTCCGGCTCCGGCTCCGGCTCCGGCTCCGGCTCCGGCTCCGGCTCCGGCTCCGACTTCAGCTTCGGCTCCGGATTCGACTAAGGTTTCTGCACTATTTGAAAATTGTTCGGCACGCCTTCTGACAAAGTTTTTCACCAAAAAAATATTTCCCGAAAAAAATTCATACCCAGGATCCGGCTCCGGATACGGCTCCGGATACGACTTTGGCTTCGGCTCCGGATCCGACTAATGTTTCTACACTATTTGAACATTGCTCAGCACGTCTTCTTGAAATAAATTTTTCACCTCAAAAATATTTTCTGAAGAAAATTCATACCCAGGATCCGGATCCGGATCCGGCTCTGACTTCGGCTTCGGCTCCGGATCCGGCTAAGGTTTCTGCACTATTTGAAAATTGTTCGGCACGTCTTCTGACAATAAATTTTTTCCCAAAAAATTATTTCCCGAAAAAAATTCATACCCAGGATCAGGCTCCGGATCCGGCTCCGGATACGGCTCCGGATCCGACTAATGTTTCTAGACTATTTGAACATTGTTCAGCACGTCTTCTTGAAATAAATTTTTCACCTCAAAAATATTTTCTGAAGAAAATTCATACCCAGGATCCGGATCCGACTTCGGCTTCGGCTCCGGATCCGACTAAGGTTTCTGCACTATTTGAAAATTGTTCGGCACGTCTTCTGACAATAAATTTTCACCAAAAAAAATATTTCCCGAAAAAATTCATACCTAGGCTCCGGCTCCGGCTCTGAATTCGACTTCGGCTCCGGATCCATCAACCTTTTCTGCACTATTTGAAATTGTATCAGCAAGTCTTATTGAAATAAATTTTTCACCTAAAATATTTTCTGAAGAAAATTCATACCCAGGATCGGATCCGGCTCCGACTTCAGCTTCGGTTCCGGATCCGACTAAGATCTCTGCAGTATTTGAAATTGTTCCGCGTCTTCTGACAATAAATTTTTCACCCAAAAAAATATTTCCCGAAAAAATTCATACCCAGGATCAGCCTCCCGATCCGGCTCCGGATGCGACTGGATCCGACTAATGCTTCTAGACTATTTGAACAGCACATCTTCTTGAAATAAATTTTTCACCTCAAAAAATATTTTCTGAAGAAAATTCATACCCAGGATCCGGATCCGGATCCGGATCCGGATCTGGCTCCGACTTCAGCTTCGGCTCCGGATTCGACTAAGGTTTCTGCACTATTTGAAATTGTTCGGCACGCCTTCTGACAAAGTTTTTCACCAAAAAAATATTTCCCGAAAAAAATTCATACCCAGGATCCGGCTCCGGATACGACTTTGGCTTCGGCTCCGGATCCGACTAATGTTTCTACACTATTTGAACATTGCTCAGCACGTCTTCTTGAAATAAATTTTTCACCTAAAAAAATATTTTCTTAAGAAAATTCATACCCAGGATCCGGATCCGGATCCGGCTCTGACTTCGGCTTCGGCTCCGGATCCGGCTAAGGTTTCTGCACTATTTGAAAATTGTTCGGCACGTCTTCTGACAATAAATTTTTCACCAAAAAAATATTTCCCGAAAAAAATTCATACCAAGGATCCGGCTCCGGATCTGGTTATGACTTCGGTTTCTGCTCCGGATCCGACTAAGGTTTCTGCACTATTTGATAACTGTTCAGCACGTCTTCTGGCAATAAATTTTTCACATAAAAAAATATTTTTTGAAATTTCATACTCTGGCTCCGGCTCCGGCTCCGGCTCCGACACCGGCTCTGGCTTCGACTCCGCTCCGGATCCGGCTCCGGATTCGACTAAGGATTCTGCACTATTTGAAAATTGTTTAGTACGTTTTCTGGCAATAAATTTTTCATCTAAAAAATTATTTCTTGAAAAAAATTTATACCCAGGATCTGGCTCCGGCACCGGCACCAGCACCAGCTCCGGCTCCGGATTCCGGTTCCGGCTCCGGCTCCGGCTTCGATTCCATTTATTTGACTGAGTAAAATCCGAAGAATGGGTGGGAGGTTGAGAATATGAAAAAAAAAATAGATTTTCTATAATTATAAATAAAACTTTTTTTAACCTCTAAGCCAACCTGGAATTACAATTTTGACTGGAATTGAAATTTTTTTAGTTCGACACCTCTCTAAATAAATTTCTGTATCTAAAAAACCATTTAGAATTTTTAAAAAATAATTACACCATGATGTTCAGGAGGAATTTTTCTAATAATCTAGATAATAAAAAAAAATGTGAAAATTTTGATTTTGACTTCAAAAAGTAGAGGGTCCGAGGATAAAGTCTCCCCTTAAGGGTCCAATAGGCAGATTAAAAAAAAAAAAAAAAAAAAAAAAAATTTGAAAACGCATATAAAGAACTCGTAACAACCTTGAATGATATTTCGTTATATCGATATATTGAAAAATCTATATTATTTTTAAATATCGATCATTTCACCTTAAAATTAATAAGTGAATAGTTTCCTCCTAATGAATAAATAGATCCACACTATTATTATCCCTGTTAATTATACTACTACTACTACTACTACTACTACTACTACTACTACTACTACTACTACTACTACTACTACTTTATAAGGCTTCATAAAAACTTTCAAATTAATGAGTTAATTAATATATAACACTTGCTGTTGAAATAGATGCGAAGTGTAATGATCCCCGTTAATAATAATAATAATAATAATAATAATAATAATAATAATAATAATAATAATAATAATAATAATAATAATAATAATAATAATAATAATAATAATAATAATAATAATAACAGTAATAATAATAAAAGTAATAATAATAAAATAATAATAATAATAATAATAATAATAATAATAATAATAATAATAATAATAATAATAATAATAATAATAATAATAATAATAATAATAATAATAATAATAATAATTTGTAATAATAATAATAATAATAATAATAATAATAATAATAATAATAATAATAATAATAATAATAATAGAAATTTGTGTGGAAAACAAAAAGGGCCCTCGTAAGCTTCTCACAAAGTTGATTCAAGAAGCTGGCGTCAACATTTCTCTAGGCACATTTCGTCGGCGAGTCGAAGAGCTATAATAATAATAAAACCACTTTTGACTCTGGATATGAAGGAAAAGCGCCTCAAAAGGACAAAAGAATACAAGTACTGGACTGCCGATGACTGTAATAAAGTGAGTAATGTAGGCAATAGTTAATACTTAGTGTTCTGTACATTGCAGTAACTGTTTTCAAATAAAGGCTAGGTTGTATGATTTCCAATTGTGGTACAATAAAACAGATATTTTTCAGGTTTGCTTTTCGGATGAGTCAACAGTGCAGATTTTAATGGACAAGTCTGAATTTGTCAGAAGAAGACCTGATGAGAAATTTAAAGAGGACTGCATCGTTAAGCGAGTGAAGCATCCTCTCAGCATAATGGTATGGTCTGTGATCAGCAGTCAAGGCACGGGACGGCTGTACATCGTAGAGGGGACTATGCGGCAGGACCAAGGTGCTTGAAACCAAGATGCTGCCCCAGGGTCAGGAATGGTTTCCGAATGGCGATTTCACCTTTATGCATGACTCTACACCCTGCCATTCGGCGAAGAAGGTGACAAAATTCATTGGTGACAAAAAAATTAAGATTCTGAACTGGCCTGAAAATTCCCCAAACCTCAACCCCATAGAGAACTTCTGAGAGCTGATGAAGCGTGAAATTTCCAGGAAATATATTACCAACAAACGCCATTTAATAGAGCGTTTGATAGAAGCATGGCACAGGGTTGAATCTATCAAAGAAAATTGCTCAAAATGCATTGAGAGTATGCCCACAAGAATTAAAGCCGTAAACACTTGGCAGCAAAGGGTGGTGTCACCAAATATTAATTTCATTTAATTTCTTTTCATGTTTTCATAATGTTAGTTTGTATTTAGGTATAATTATAGTGTATAATCCATAAGCAAATTAAATTTTATTATTAAAATATTTCTATCTTGGTTTCATTTCATCCTAAACTCAAAAAAAGCTTTTTTATTAGGGTGGCTCTAATAATATGAGCCACCACTGTAGAGAGGGAGATTTGTAGAAGTTGGGTATGAAAAGATCTGAATATAGTATATATATATATATATATATATATATATATATATATATATATATATATATATATATATATATATATATATATATATATATATATATATATATATATATATATATATATAAATATATATATATATATATATATATATATATATATATATTTATAAAATTGCTCATATCTTGCAAAAATTGCTATTAATAAAACTCAAAATTTCACCACCATAAAATACAGACTAGATGGTGAACATCAAAGGCTGAAATACATAAACAAAATGAATGAAATTGACTTTTCATTCACATACAGTGAGAACATAGGCATCGAAGAAAAATTCAACTCGTTCGTAAATATATTAAATAAATGCTACGACGAATCATTCCCTATTAAAACGAAAAAAACTTGGTGCTAAAAGAATTCAAAACCCATGGCTAACACCAGCTTTGCTAAACTCTATCAACCAAAAACATAAACTCTACCGAAACTTTAAAAACAAAATTATACCATTCCAAGTATATAACGCATATGATAAACAATTAAAAGCAGTTCTTAAGAAAGCAAAGAGAAAACACTACTCTAACAAATTCCAGGATTGCAACAAAGACTCGAAGGCCACTTGGGGTTTAATCAATAAATTAATCAACAATAACAAAAAAAACTCACAATGTATAAAAGAACTGAATTTAAACAATCAGTTAACAACCAACCAAAATAAGATCGCAGACGGACTAAACGAATACTTCGTAAACGTCGGTAAGCAAATCTTGAGAGACAAACCCCCTTGTCAAACATCATATGAAACTTTTCTCCCAGACTACGAGTCTCATTTTTCCTTTATTCCCATCACCGTCCCGGAGGTAAAAAAGGTAATCGCCGGATTAAAAAACAAAAAATGTGATGTTCATTCTATCCCCAATCACATCCTCAAACTCTCAGCTGACATAATAGCCAACCCTTTAAAACACTTGTTCAATGAATCATTTTTGACAGGAATTTTCCCAAATATATTCAAGACAGCAAAAGTGATCCCTATACCTAAAAAAAAGGAGACCTTTGCCTAGCAAAAAATTATAGACCAATAGCTATCACAAACACGATTAGTAAAATATTTGAGAAATTAGTTTTCAATCAGTTAACAGAATATTTTATATCAAACAATATTCTTAATGATTCACAATTTGGATTTAGAAAAGGACGTTCAACTGCTGATGCCCTCATTTGCTTAACCGAAAAAGCTACTTAAAGGAGAGATCTCAATACGTAAAACTAAATGAAACTATTTCAACCACACTTCAAACATCAATCGGCGTACCCCAGGGCTCAATTCTTGGACCGTTTTTATTTACTCTATATACAAATGATCTGATTAAGTCTCATGACGCTTTTTCAGTCTCTTTTGCTGACGATACCTCCATTTTAATAAATGACAAAGATGCCGAGTCTCTATCCCGTAAAGCAACAGACACATTAACAAAAATAATGAAATGGATAGATGCTAATAAGCTATCTTTAAATTTAAATAAAACATCTTACATAATTTTTAGCAACAAACCAATTAACGATTTAAAAATTAAAATTAATAATATAGAACTGAATAGGGCTGCAAATGCTAAAATACTTGGATTAACAATCGATAATAAACTGACATTTAAAGAACATATTAATAACCTAGTTAGCAGACTGTCGAGATACATGTATATGTTAATAAAATTAAGAAATTTTGTACCTCTTTACATTCTTAGGAAATTATACTATTCACTAATACACCCTCACTTACTTTACTGTCTTCCTATCTACGGTACCACAAGTAACTCAGTAATCCACCCTGTTATTGTAACCCAAAAGCGATTTATTCGCCTCATTAGTAATACAAGAGACTTTTACAGCCATACACAACCATTATTTAAAAACCTAAAGATATTGCAGTTTAAAGACTTGCTAAATATATCACTCCTGAAAGAGATACATAAAATTATCCATAACAATGCATGTGACTTCTTGCTAGCAAATTTTCATTCAAACCAAGCAAGGCGCGTAGCAAATCAAATAAACCTAAGAAATAATACTTACATAAACCCTCCCTTCTGTAGACTTAAAAGCCGCTCCAGAGGTCAAACGTAAAGGCGGCTGACCGGCTCCGGTGTACCGGGATGTCAGAATAGAGGCTCTGCCCGTGTTTTCAAAGAGTTAAAGGCATGTTGTCTGAGTAGTGTTATTAGTACTTGACGGGGTTGCCTGCATTGAGTCTGGCTGCTGCCATTTGCCGTTGTTGTTTGTGTTGTTGTTGTTGTTGTTGTTGTTGGTTGTTGTTGTTGTTGTTGTTGTTGTTGTGTTGTTGTTGTTGTTGTTGTTGTTGTTTGTTGTTGTTGATATTATTATTATTGTTATTATTATTATTATTATTATTGTTATAGGTTTTGCCAGCACGATTTGTGACTCGTATTATTGTTATTATTATTGATATTGATATTATTGATATTGATGATGATGATATTGTTGTTATTATTATTATTTATCAAGTATCTTTATGATACAAATGTTATTTCTTTCATTATTTTAATTATTATTATTTCTATTCCATTTCCATTTATGATTCTTCATAATTATTCATTTGGTCTTTATGTGTGATTGTGTTGTGTTATTTATTGTATTTGTCGTGGTTGCTTTTATTGTTATGTTATTATGATTGTAATTATCATTACTATTATTATTATTATTATTTATTATTATTATTGTTCTTGTTGTTGTTTGTTTCTTGTTATGTTTATTATTATTGTTATTGCTATTGTTATTTATTATTGTTATTATTGTTATTATTGTTATTATTTAATTTATTATAGTTGTTATTGTGTTTTTTTATTGATGATAATTGTAACACAAATACAATTTTCTATATCTCAAATATTATGATTATTATTATTATTATTATTATTATTATTATTATTATTATTATCTGCTGCGGCCGTGGAGCTCAACCCTACCACGGCAAGGGGCCATCTAACCTTGGAGAGGTGCAGCAGCTTAGGTCGACCAGAAATGCTGCCTGGGGACCGTTGAGGGATCCCTGTAACCCAATTGGGGGGCTATAGCTTTCTGGAAGATACCAAATGGTGGTCCTGGGAAACTGCGACAGGCCCAGCTAGCCGGCAGTGGATAAAAATAGCTCAAGATGCGCAAGTGAGGCCTCGGAACCCTGACGGATTTTTTCGGTTTTTGACTAGGCGTGAAAATGGACAACGATTTCGACAACGTAATTTGAACTTACGCATGGGAACTATTAATATAAGTAAGATGGAGGGTAAGGAAGAGGAGGTGGTGGAGCTAATGGAGGAGCGCAGATTGGACGTGTTGGGAATTTGTGAAACGCATATAACTGGAGAGGGCATCCGTAATCTGCATAAAAACTATCAGATGTATTATAAGGGTAGAGATGAGGGAAGAAAATATGGAGTGGCGGTAATTCTGACACCGGGCTTGGCTGGTAGAGTGGAGGATGTGATATACAGAAGTGAGAGGGTCGTGGCGGTGGTGCTGAGGTTGGAAGGTAGGAGTGTGGGAGTAATACAAGTCTACGCCCCGCACCAGGGTAGACCACAAGAAGAAAAAATAGCTTTTTACGAACAACTACAGAATACCTATGATGGAATAAATGCGGAGGAAAAAATTCTTATGGGTGACTTTAATGCTCATGTAGGAGTGGAGAGATATGAGTTAGAGACGGTGATTGGAGCTTTTG
This sequence comes from Trachelipus rathkii, assembly GCA_015478945.1. Lineage (NCBI taxonomy): Eukaryota > Metazoa > Arthropoda > Malacostraca > Isopoda > Trachelipodidae > Trachelipus > Trachelipus rathkii. The sequence continues at coordinate 11,597 of JABUQX010052841.1, forward strand.
GAATTGGAGAGAGGAATGCTGAGGGAGAACGACTCTTGAATTTCGCGATGGAAAATGGTCTGTCAATCATGAACACTTTTTATGCGCACAGGAATTCACACAAATGGACGTGGTACCGATGGAACAGCGTGTTAGAGGAATATACAGAGAAGTCGATGATTGACTTAATTCTCGTGAACAACAGGAAAGTTATGACGGATGTAAAGAGTGTCCCCTCTGTATCCTTGGACTCGGATCACAGGTTGGTGATAGGAAAGTTGTGTATGAGGAGACCGATGTGTACAAAGGCCCTTGTGAGAGAGAGGTTTGCTGTGGAGAAATTAAAAGAGGAGGGAGTGATTGAAGCACTCCAGAATAAAATAAGAACTTGTAAACCGAGAGAGGACATGGATTTCGAGGGTGTGGAGGAGGAGTGGGAAAATTTTAGGAATAAGATGGATAACTGCGCGAGAGAAGTATTGGACATCAAAAAGATGGGCGCAGGGAAGAAGTGCACTGTCTGGTGGACGGAGGAGGTGGGACGAGCCATAAAGGAAAAAAATAAAGCGTTTAGAAGTTGGATGAAGGAGAGAAGCCCAGAATCCAGAGTGGAATATGTAACCCTTAGAAATAGAGCCGAAGCATTGAAAAGGGAGGCTCAGAATGAGTCTTGGGTGCGAATAGGTGAACAACTGAGACAAGATATGACCGGAACTAAAAAACTAATATATAATATGGCAAAAAGATATAGGAAACAGGACTCGTCAGCAGGACACTTAGTTAAAGATAAGGAGGGCAGATTGAAAATAGAACCAGAGGAGGTTAATGATAGATGGAGCGAGTATTTTTTCGAATTATACAATCCAAATATAGGGATCGAACGGCGGGGAAGAGCAGAGGATCAACACCAGGTTGATATCGCTGT
>JABUQX010052841.1:17500-22500 GCA_015478945.1 Trachelipus rathkii
GAATCAGAATATATATAATAATATTTTATAATGTACTACGTAAAAGTTACTGAAAAGATAATGCTGGAGGAATTACTTGTCACCCCAGCGTCGAACTCTTTTGATATTAACTAACGTAGTTAGAGGTCAACATTGAATGCAACTTTAAAAAGTCCCCAATATGGAGTGCATTACGAAGAAATTTTATCAACTTTGATTATAAATATAAGCCTCAAGCTATATACTATATTTTCCTAAAAGATAAACTCAACAAACTACAAAAATGCTTCTAAGTAATTTAATTGTATTACTAGAAGAGTGTCTTCCCTCCTTAGGCAAATTCAGAGAATATGAACAACAACAACAACAACAACAGAAATAATAATAATAATAATAATAATAATAATAATAATAATAATAATAATAATAATAATAATAATAATAATGTAATAAGTAATAATAATAATAATAATAATAATAATAATAATAATAATAATAATAATAATAATAATAATAATAATAATAATAATAATAATAATAATAATAATAATAATAATATTAATAAATAATAATAATAATAATAATAATAATAATATATAATAATAATAATAATTAATAATAATAATAATAATAATAATAATAATAATAATAATAATAATAATAATAATAATAATAATAATAATAATAATAATAATAATAATAATAATAATAATAAAAATAATAATAATGATAATAATAATAATAATATAATAATAATATAATATGTTTAATATAATTGGTAATATAATCACAATAGTAATATAATTAAATCAGAGCTACTATGAATGTAGCTTATTTTAATGCAAAGTATAATTTTGTTTTCTCTTATAAAAATAAGAGGCTTTTAATTTTGAGTTGGAATTTGCATTTATACAATTGATTTAAATTACACTGGGCAACAAAAAAATTTTTTGGAATGTTTCTTTAACTTCATTAATGCAATCATACTAATTTTGGGGTGAGAAAAACGAATATGACAAAGAAAAGTCTTTACTTATAGCTTTAGTTTCTGTGATATACAATAGGTGGAAATATGTTATTTTAACAAAGTAAGAGCAAACGATACATTTTAATTACATATGCCAACAACATTGAAAGTGCATTTTAAATATTGTTAGTGACAGTTACATTCTAAGAGTTCTCAAGCATAGCTTCATTCCAACGGCCCTGATATCTTTGTTCCATTACAGAAATATACTGATGGAATCTTTCTCTTTTCATCATTGCCTCTTGTAAGTGGGTTCAGGAGCAACTGGAGTCTAGCCGGGAGTGGAGAAAATGAATTGTAAAGGAAATGTTGCATCCGATTTTATGGTATTTTTCCAGAAGTACTGTCACCAACTGAGTATAGTTATCACCTCTTTTGTTGCCTAAGAATCCATGTATAACTCCCTTTAAGGCTTCCCAAGCTTCTTTTTATTTCCCCTTCAAAACTCGGAAAGCGCAGGATCCTTTACAAGTTGTCGAATTTGTGGCTCAGCAAAAATACCTTCCTTAACCTTTGCATCACTCAATCTAAGAAATTTCTCTCGTAAGTACTTAAAGGCTTCTCCTTCCCAGGTTCAGTGACTGTTGAAAAATTTTTCATGAGGGCCCAGGCTCTATATTGAAGGGGTGGGAATAGAAGAACATCTTTTGGGTCCACGAGAGACTCGGCAACGGCATTTTTCTCGCTAGAGTCAAGATTTTTTGCAGATCAATCTGCTTGAATGTAATGTGCTTTCCTATCCTTAGTTCCACATATATAAAAATCAGCAGTACTTAGTGTACCCTTGTTGTAATCCTAAGAGTATAGCGATGACTGAGATCGTCACAAATTTTCCACCTTTGTTCACCATATTTGACTGAGTCGAGGAGGGCTGTCATGTTTGGATAAGTCTCCTTCATGTGAACTGCATAACCAACAGGAATAGAAGAAAGACGGTTGCCGTTGTGTAGTAATACAGCTTTCAAACTAACCTTGGAGGAGTCTATGAATAGCCTCCATTCAGTTGGATCATGGCTCAAATTCGAACATTCATCAACCATTTAACGTCCGCAGCTAAACAAACAGATTTTTTTTCCTCTCTAAAAAAAACGGAAGCAGATCCCTTTTACGTTCTCTGTACTATGAGACCTTGGCATCACGTTGGAGAAGATTCCATTTCTGTAGTCTTGACCCTAGAAGTTCTGCCTTCTCCTTTGACAAGTCAAGGTCTCGAATGAGCTCACTCAATTCCGCTTGACTCAGTGGGTGTGGTGCATCATTGTTTACCTCAAAATCTGCGCGGTCATGAGATGTTGGAAAAGGCTGTGTTGGCGTTCTTCTTCGTCTACATGTCTTCATTTTCTACTCAAGTCATAAGTTGGAGGTGGGAGTGCGGAACTGGTAGACTATCTGAACTGTGGAATAGTTGAATTAAGCAGATGGAGATTCAGGTATTCAATGTTCCTCTTTTCTCCTTGACAATCTTACCTTTATAGGTGGAGTCTATCAGAAGTAGAAGTCATCTGTATGGTTTGTAGGATTCCGCAAAACCATAGGCACAGCAAAAGCCATACATCGTTTTTTATTTTTCAGCCATTCTCGTAGTATAACTGAACAAGAGTTGAAACATATATGTGGAGCGCATGACTTATCCTGGTCCCCTACCTTCTTACCAAAATAATGCTGATAAGCAATTTTCACAAGAGGCGTCAGGTTTCGTTTCTGTGACGAAAATGCTATTTCACCACATATTGCAACAAAAATTATTCACAAAATTTGCACATTTTCGTGGCATTTTGATATAATAATTTTACACTGTACAAAACATGTTCAATTACAGCAAATTCTGAATAAAAAAAATAAAACATAAACAATATGAAACTCACAGTCACGTTAACAACTATTATGTTTATAGCCTACAAACATCTGGGGAACGTTCTGTTATGTTAGTTAAGTGGTGTGACAACTCCAAAAATCCAAATTTCTCCCCACTACAAATGTTGACTCTAAAAAATTACATGTCACTGTTTATCCAAAGCAAGGGCTAATCGATAATTTTTATGGTGATTTTTGAATTCAGCAGGTGGAAATACATAAAATACGCTAATTTTGAGCCCGAAACAATTATTGTTGAGCAGTGTTATAAGGTTAAAAAAAATTAAATATAAATAAAAATTGGCAAAATAAAATTATTGTTGTAATGTATTAAAAAATAAGAGGTAAGAATATTGTTTAAATTTTGAAAAAAATATTAAGATAAAAAAACTATTGAACTTAATGTTATTTAAAAAAATAATAAGTAAATAGAAAATAAATAAATAAATAAATAAATAAATAAATAAATAAATAAATAAATAAATAAATAAATAAATAAAAATTAAATAAATAAATAAATAAATAAATAAATAAAAATTACTGATAGCAAGTATAAAAGTAAAACAATTGATAATATTTGTTTATTCTGAACAGTTATTTACCATGGTCAAATTTCTTTTCTTTTCTTTTTAGATAATTACACTGCAAAATGACAACTCGTAGGACAGTAAAGAAAATTCCTATTCCCTTAAATACTGTAATAGAGAAATCTAGAAATATTTGTGTTATATATTTATTTATATATCATTGCAATTTATATAACCTTTTTTATGGAACTAGTGTTAGTTCTAACTGATTTAAACTAAAAATGTGATAAAGAAATATTTTCGAAATTACGTTTCTAAATATTTTTTATTATTTTTATTTATGTATTTTTTCATTTATACCTTTTATTTATTCGTTTCAAGAATCTATCCTAATTATGACTTCGAAGACTTGTATTTTTTTTAATTTTTTACTTTAATTAATTAATTTAATTAATTTAATCAATTAATTTAATTAATTTAATTTTTAATTTTTTTTTTTTTTTTAATTTATCAAATATTGATGCAGAATTTCGATATTTTGATTTATAAAAAATATGAAAATTTCATTTTTCTGTTTGTTAAGTGAACAAAGACACAGAAACAGCTATTGCTATTTAGATACTCTTAACTATAATCAGGTAGCTAAATTTTCATGTTAATAAGAAATTCTGAATTTTTACTTGACAGTGATCTGACATGAAAATATTATTCATAGAAGAAAACACTTAATTCAGGTTTGTTTATAAAATATGTAAACAATTTCCTCATCTACAACAGAAGATAAAATTAATCAGATATATGAGTGAGTTAATAACTTTAGTGCTCTGAGGTAAATTAAACCAAGTCCACTTTCTCCCAATTTCAAACTATAGTTGCCATCATACAGCAAAACCATTATATATTCACTGCAACAGTAAAGCAAGTCCAAAAACCTAAACTTTATCCGATAAATTTCAGCAGATCGCGGAACCACTGAATAATTCTGATTCACTTTCAGAACGAAAATGAATCAAGTTCATTTTAGTTAACAAGATTTACGTAATTGTTTGTGATTCAAGTACGTTTCTTGAACAGTTTTCAAGATATTCTGTGTTTTAAATAACGTAAAAGGTCATAAGAATGCCACCAGATGAAAAATGGAGAGTAGTTAGGAAATAGGCATTGGCAGCCAAATGTTGCAACCGGAAGTTGCACACGAAACATTCTTGAAGTACCCGCAATTTTTAACGCATTGACAATTAATGCGTCAAATTAGAGGTTTTCGACGACACCAAGAGAGTTTTTGACGTATGGAAGACCGCTTTTAGAATTTTTGAACCACAATTCTTGGTCTACAGTTCCCATGATTGCTTTATAAGGGTTTCATATAATCTGGAGATCATATAATATATATATATATATATATATATATATATATATATATATATATATATATATATATATATATATATATATATATATATATATATATATATATATATATATATATATATATACCGATGCATATCATCCCCAGAATAACGTTTAAATCATCTTTCTATGATCTCTGTTTGGTTAGATACGTTGAATTTCACAACCGATAGAAATTATTATATAATCAATAGTTTTTTTTA
>JABUQX010052841.1:35000-39097 GCA_015478945.1 Trachelipus rathkii
CACTATCAGTCAATACAAACTTTGATCCATCAGAAGCCTTTACACCAACACCAGTTTATATACTAACACCCGACAAAGAGCTTCCCTATTATCTATCATCGTCTGGTTGCAATCCATAAACCTAAATATAATTTTATTCTTCTTTTCTCCCTCATTTTCCCAATCTTTTGTTTCAATATAAAGATTTGATCCACACATCCTCTACACTTCTAAACACACCTTGTCTTCACCAATCAGTCCTTCATCACTCGACGCACATTTTCGACCAAAATACCAGCATATATCTTCCCTACAACATTCAATAAACTATTTTCCATATAATTCCTACAGTCCCTTATCACCCTTACCTTTATATAGGGATACTATTACAGCTCTCCAATCCCTCGGAGCTATACCTCCGTAAACGCTTTATTACACAACTTCCAAAATTCCAATCAACACCATCTTCGCCTAGTTCTTTGATTTTTCACCATATACTTAACCTGCAATTTCTTTTTCAACTCTCTGAATCAACCATTACCTCCTTCTTGCTAATGACTTTCTCCCCATAATACCAGCTTTTTTTGATAACATCAAACCCACACACATTTACTATCACCTCTTCATTACTGCTAATATTATACAGATTTTCGAAGCGTTCTCTCTCTCTCTCTCTCTCTCTCTCTCTCTATATATATAGTATAATATATATATATATATATAATTCTATACTATATATATATATATATAATATACTATATATTATGATTAATATATATATATATAATATATATGATGTATATCAGATATATTATATATATATATAATATAATATAATATATATATAATATAATCTAAGTATTAATTATAATAATATTTTATATATCATACGTATATATATATATATATATTATATATATATAGTTGATAGTTGTCGCTTGTGGTGTGAAGTCGTGTGTACTTGTTCTTCTCGTGTCTTTTTTTTTTTTTAAATGAATTAATTTAACTTTTTTAAGTTTTTAAAAGTTCTTTTAAGTTTTAATTTAAATTTCATTGTTTCGATTTTGGCATTTTTGTTTTAATTATTTTGATTGTTTGCCACGTGATTTTAATGTTTACTTTTTGTGATTGAAACTTTTACCATCCTGGAATCTTAAGCTAAGTTTTAGTTTGATTTTTATATTCTTTTAAACATTATTTAACATATTATAGGATTTTAGTTTTTGTGTTTCTTTTAATTAATATTGGATAACGTAAAGTTAATTTTAGGTTTTAACTAAATATCCCAAGTTTACCATCACCTTGGGATACTTTTATTTATTTTTTTTTTCTAACATTAGTTTTAGTTATACTGTTAGTACACGATCGCTTGTGTGTGTGTGTGTGTGTGTGTGTTGTGTGTGTGTGTGAGATGAGTAAACGTGCAATTTTTAAACATTAATTTAACATACTTATAAATTTTGTTTTTGTTTTCTTTTAATTGACATTGGAAAACATAAAGTTTTTTTTAGGTTTTAACTAAATATCCCAAGTTTACCATCACCTTGCGGATATTTTTTTTTTTCTAACATTAGTTTTTGTTATACTGTTAGTACCGATGCTTGCTGTGTGTGTGTGTGTGTGTGTGTGTGTGTGTAGTGTGTGTGTGAGTGTGTGGATTGAGTAAAACGTGTAAATTTTAAACTATTAGAGATGTGTGCGTTTGTTTGTGCGAGCGGGCTGATCGAATGACAGGTCGAAGCTAGATGTGGGGTGGGCCGCAGGCGGGGGTTTTCATGACTGTTGCTAAACTTCGCGCCTGCCCGTGCTAATCACGACATCTGTGGAATATCACCTCTCTAACTCTCACCTAACATTTTATTTATTGTCTGAGACCAGCTGCGCCAGGATTCTTTTCTAAATAAACCTTAATATCTCTAACATAACTGTTTCTCATTTATTTTCCGTCTAAATGGTGTGTCTGCTGCCTATATAACATAAACACCTCTGTACACGTCTCGAGAATCTTGAATTCCTAATTCGATGTTCTGTGGCTTAAAAATTTTTCTCCCTACTACTATCATTATTCTTGTGTTTCTGCTACTGTCCCCTAATGGAACAGATTTTCAAAATTTTTTTGACTATCTTTACTACTTCTCATGCAGACTGTTTTCTTCCATCCAAATGCCTGAGATCCTCTAAATTTAGGGATATTCAACGTACACCACACTGAGTGGTGGCTCCTCCTCACAACTTGATGCAGCGGGGAGGAGGCCAAACACTTCAGTATCTCAACGATCTGCGAACAGTTTAATTAAGGAACCTACACATATTCCAGATCGTCCTAACAATTCTGCAATACGCTTTGACTTATGTTTCACCACGTACTCCTTCTCGTTTTTAAATACACCATTGCTGCCTTACCTATTGGTACTACTCTGGACCACAATCTTGTAGCTCTTATTATAACACTTTCTCTCCAGCAGCTCACCATGCCCTAAACGTAATTTCTGGCACTTTATTCGGGTATTGGCGGGGAATTGCGTTGTTTTTTGGCTAACTACTCTGGAATGAATCCGCTTTTGACTCGCGGGATGCCTCTGTCACGCTGAAAAGGTGGTTGCCGTAATCACGATGGATGAGCAGGTCATTCCATCTTCAACTAAATCTTTTTCTTCAACCCACAATCCATGGTTCGATGAAGCTTGTTCTCGCTCCATTAAGAGAGAGACATTGCGTACGCGGCATGGAAACTCTCGTTCTTCTATTCAGCTCTTACTAATTTTTTCATTCTGCTCGAATCGTTGCCAGGGAGTACTATTAGACAGGCTAAGCGCACTTTCACTAAAGAAAGTGGGACAACCTGCTTGGTTCTCCACAGATAAAAATTTCTGCCTGCCAAAAACATCTTAACACTTTTGTAAATCGCCCTTTCCTTCCCTTATTCGCTCTGACGGTTCTCTAGCTAACTCTTCTGATAAAGCCAATCTCTTCGGCCTCCTTTTTTTCATCTAATTCTATCCTGGACGATATTCTGGGATCCCTCCTCCTACTCCTTCTCCTCTCAGGACTTTCCCATGTCTTTACCTGTGATTTACACATGATCGTGTGCATGGGATCCTTGAGATCTATGAACATCAGGAAGGCTAGTGGCCCGAATGGCATTCCTCCCTAGTTTTGAGGGAGTGTGCTTCTGAGCTGGCGCCCTGTCCTCGTTCAACTCTACTCTCATATGTCTTAATACTAATACTTTTCCTCAGTGCTGAAGCGCGAACATGTCCAACCGATCCCAAAAAAGGTGTAGCCGTTCTGATCCGGTTCCAACTATCGCCCTTAGCTACTCAGTTGTATTCTATCTAAAATCTTGAACTCTTCTTAACTCTCATTTCTGGATCATCTGGAGTCTCATTCCCTTCTTTCAGATCATTCTAGTATGCAGCTTTCGTCGCTCGTAGGTCAAACTGGATGACATTACTTTCCATCTAACTGATTTTATGTCTTCTGCCCCTTAGGACCATGGGAGTCTTGCGTGGTTGTCGCGCTTGACATATCGCAACTTTTGACCGGGTTTTGCCGCCGTCACTGCTCTCTAAAATAGCTCCTTCCTGTGGGTTTTCCTCCTTCTCTTTGCTTATCTGTCTGTTTTCTTCCGCATCGCCTAATCAGCACTCGTTGATGGCAGCGAACCTCTTCCTCCTTTCCTGTTAATTGTGGTGTTCGCAAGGTTCTGCGTTCTATCTCCAACTTTATTCTACTTTTCATCAACGAATTCCTCAGCTGTACTTCCACTCTGTTCCTCTTATGCCGATGACTTAACCCTCCACTCTTCTACTCACTTCAAATCTCCTTCCTCTCTTGCTTCTAGAGTTGCCTCTCGTCTTCTTCAGCTTTCAGATTCTATCCTTGTCGATCTGGTGGGATTTCCCGGTGGGGTCACCGCAACCTTGCAAAATTCAACTCTTTAAACTCAACTTCTCTACATCCCCCTCTCAAAGACACCTCCCAACTTTCCTATTTCCTTCGACGGCTCTAACGTCTCTTCTGTGAATAACATAAACATCTTGGTCTTAACATAAAAAATAAATTGTCTTGGAAACCTCATACTTTCCAATGATTGCTGAAGGGGCCTCAAAGAAACT
>JABUQX010052842.1:5000-36649 GCA_015478945.1 Trachelipus rathkii
GAGAATGTCAAGAAATGAAATTATGTTATTGTTAGAAATTTCGACAGTGAACTTGATATCATTATGTATATTGTTAATAAAATTTAAAATATGATTTGTATTATTTTCTTTTGGTATTAAGGCAAAAACGTCGTCTACGTATCTGAACCATATGATTGAATCGAAAAGGGGGTTGGGGAAAATGATGTATTGTTCTATTAGCTCCATGTATATGTTACTTAATGTGGGGGAGAGGGGGGATCCCATGCTAAGACCTTTTATCTGTTTATAATATTTATTTTGTGATTTGAAATAAGCATGTTCTAAAATTAATAATATAAGAGACTTGATGATGGGAAATGGTAATGTGAAAGATATATTATGTGTAGTAACATGGTTTTCTAGGAGTTGTATTGTGTCATTTATGGGGACATTGGTGAATAGGGAAATGGCATCAAAACTGACGATGTTGTAGTTGGAAAAAATTATGGAGTTTGTTTTTTGAATGAAATGTTGAGAGTTTTTAATATGTGAGGTGGAAATGTGTCCTATGAGGGAGTTAAGTTCTTTGGAGAGCCATTTTGCTAATTTGTAGGTGATGCAATTTATATTAGATATGATGGGGCGAAGAGGGAGGTTTTCTTTATGAATTTTCGGGATAGCGTAAAATTTAGACAAAGTGGGAAGATATGAATTAAACAAGGTCTGGAGATTTGTGTCGTTGGGTAAGATTTTTGTGAGGGATTTGTTGAAAGACGCCTGTGAATTTTTTAAGGGATCAGTACGTATTTCGGTGTATGTTGTGGTGTCATTAAGTAATTGAGTTATTTTGTTATTGTAATCGGTGGTATTCATTATGACTATTTTATTTCCTTTATCTGATCTTGAAATGGTAATGTGGTTATTGTTACGTAATTTGGACAGAGCTGTATGAAAACGGCGAGGGTAACGGATTTTATTTTGGGCAGTTGATTGAAGTTGTAGAAGAATGCCAAAAAGTATATCGGGATTAATTTTTTCATCTTTGTTTCTTGTTTTCCAGTAGTTGAAGTTGTTCAGTAACGGAATCCAGGGTTCATTGTTGTTGATGGCGAAATTTAAACCATAACCTAATAATGTAGATTCAGTGTGGGAAAGGTTGTAGTCGGATAGGTTAACTAGGTTATCTGCATTCGAGTTTTTTGTCCAGTTACTATTCTTGAATAGGTTGTCTAGTTTATTTTTATGATGAATATCTCGGAGTTTAGTTTTCTTATCAGTTATTTTATGAGCGTAATCAATTAATTCGGTGAATAGGTTAAGGTCTAATTGTTGATGTGAAACTGTTGTAAGTTTTTTGAAGTTGTGAGTAATTTACTGAGTATTTGGTTGTTGATTTCTTCTTTTATGCTTTTATTGTGATTTTGAGATATGTCTGATAGATGGTTGGAAATGGGGCATGCTTGTCAACGTAGATGAATGCAGGGATGTAGCTTTTAGGTATAACACAGTCCGATATGCAGGATGTGAGAAACTTCAAATTATTTTTTGTAAGGTTTGCCGTTGTAAGAGAGTCGACGTACTTGTAAAAAGCCTTCTTTATTAGGTAATTGTTTGATAGGAATTCTTTTGCCTCATGGAAATTATCGGGGGGCATATTTATTGATAATTAATCTGCAATTGACGCAGGTCTATATTTAAAGATATTGTTTATCCCCTGGAGGCGACACAAATTAAATGATTTATCAAGATAAAATACTTTTATTTATACACTTGCACTGTTATATATGAATACAGAGATAATATAATTTTTTCACAATTAATAAGCTTGAGTTTTTAGTTGTAAGAGTTCGAGCTTTCGTTCCCGTGGCGGGCAACATCGTCAGGAACTGGTGAGCGGAATGAGATATTGCTATGATTACAGCTCTGTATGCCCCTAGGCAACTGCTGTTGTAAATTGGGAGGAACAAGAGTAAGTTATTTAGGATGAGTTGAGGTTAACTTGTAAGTTTGTAAGATTTTTGTTTCGATATGAATTAGGTAAGTCGTGCTTAGTATTGGAATCCAGCTAAAGTATTGTACATTGGGTGTTTTATCAAAAAGACCATGGTTTCGTATTGGGGTATTTGTATGGAATGGCATGAGTTTAGAGGATGTAATGTTGATTGAGTGATTATGTTTTCTTCCTATGTATCGTTAATGAGGAAGAAAGTGTATCATCTTTTAAATCCTGTTTATGTTAGTCGTACGTAATACAAAGTGTTAGTCTCACCAAAGTAGTGTTTATTGCAATTGAGGCATGGAATGAATTGTAAATACGGGAATTATGAATGGATATAAATCTTTTTAGGTTTTAAAGTACGTGTTTAGAGTTTAGAGGTTAGATTTAGTGTGTTTGTATGGGAATTAGGTTATATATTTTTTAAGTATTGTGTGTTTACGTTGGTATGGTAATATATTGTATGTAAGTTTTAAATTTGTATTGATTTAGATTTTGTTTTTGCGAGTTTGAATTCTTTGTAATTAAGTTGAGTACTTTAGGTTTTTTGAACCGTTGTTGATAATTTGTGTTTTTCCTGTTTTGAAGTAATAATGTGTCGCATATTCTGAGAGTTCTGAAAATAAATTTGGAAAGGTGTGGCAATTTTGGTGGAATTTTCGTGATCTGAATACCAAATCGGTAATTGTATGAATCTGAAGCGTTTGTTTTTCTATGTATTTGGGTAAGTGGAAAGTTTTTTGGGCGAGGATATTGAGAATGTCAGAAATGAGGATTATTGTTTAGTTGTTAGATAATTTCGACAGTGAACTTGATATCATTATGTATTTTGTTTATGTAGAAGACAAAATAGAATTTGTATTATTTTCTTTCGGCTATTGAAGGCAAAAAACGGTCGCGTCTACGTATCTAAACAATGTGATTGAAGGGTCCTGGAGAAAGGGGTTGGGGAAGAATGATGTATTGTTTCTATAACTCCATGTTATAGTTGTTAGCTGTAATGTGGGGAGAGGGGGATCCCATCTGATAGACGCTTTTTATTTTGTTTAGTAATATTTGTTTTGTGATTTAAATACATGGTTCTATAAATTTAATAAGTATAGCAAGATGGAACTTATGATGGGAAATGGTAATGTGAAAGATATATTATGTGTAGTGACATGATTTTCTAGGAGTTGTAATGTGTCATTTATGGGGACATTGGTGAATAGGGAAATGGCATCAAAACTGACGATGTTGTAGTTGGAAAAAATTATGGAGTTTGTTTTTTGAATGAAATGTTGAGAGTTTTTAATATGTGAGGTGGAAATGTGTCCTATGAGGGAATTAAGTTCTTTGGAGAGCCATTTTGCTAATTTGTAGGTGATGCAATTTATATTAGATATGATGGGGCGAAGAGGGAGGTTTTCTTTATGAATTTTCGGGATAGCGTAAAATTTAGACAAAGTGGGAAGATATGATTTAAACAAGGTCTGGAGATCTGTGTCGTTGGGTAAGATTTTTGTGAGGGATTTGTTGAAAGACGCCTGTGAATTTTTTAAGGGATCAGTGCGTATTTCGGTGTATGTTGTGGTGTCATTGAGTAATTGAGTTATTTTGTTATTGTAATCAGTGGTATTCATTATGGCTATTTTATTTCCTTTATCTGATCTTGAAATGGTAATGTGGTTATTATTACGTAATTTGGACTGAGCTGTATGAAAACGGCGAGGGTAACGGATTTTATTTTGGGCAGTTGTTTGTAGTTGTAGAAGAATACCAAAAAGTATATCGGGATTAATTTTTTCATCTTTATTTCTTGTTTTCCAGTAGTTGAAGTTGTTCAGTAACGGAATCCAGGGTTCATTGTTGTTGATGGCGAAATTTAAACCATAACCTAATAATGTAGATTCAGTGTGGGATAGGTTGTAGTCGGATAGGTTAACTAGGTTATCTGCATTCGAGTTTTTTGTCCAGTTACTATTCTTGAATAGGTTGTCTAGTTTGTTTTTATGATGAATATCTTGGAGTTTGGTTTTCTTTTCAGTTATTTTATGAGCGTAATCAATTAATTCGGTGAATAGGTTAAGGTCTAATTGTTGATTGTAGAAAATCTGTTGGAAGTTTTTGAAGTTGTGGTAATTTATTCGGTATTTGGTTTTGATTTCTTCTTTTATGCCTTTTATTTGATTTTTGAGTATGTCTTGATAGATGGTTGGAAATGGGGCATGCTTGTCAACGTAGATGAATGCAGGGATGTAGCTTTTAGGTATAACACAGTCCGATATGCAGGATGTAGAAACTTCAAATTATTTTTTGTAAGGTTTGCCGTTGTAAGAGAGTCGGCGTACTTGTAAAAAGCCTTCTTTATTAGGTAATTGTTTGATAGGAATTCTTTTGCCTCATGGAAATTATCGGGGGGCATATTTATTGATAATTAATCTGCAATTGACGCAGGTCTATATTTAAAAGATATTGTTTATCCCCTGGAGGAGACACAAATTAAATGATTTATCAGATAAAATACTATTATTATACACTGGTGCACCTGTTTATATATGAATAGCAGAGATAATATAATGTTTTTCACATTTAATAAGCTTGGAGTTTTAGTTGTGAGAGTTCGAGCATTTCCGGTTCCGTGCGGCAACATCGTAAAGGAACTGTGACGGAAGAAGATATTGCTAATGATTGACAAGCGTCTGTACTCTGCAACCTGGTGTAGCAATTGAGGGAAAAGAGTAATATTTATTCTAGATGAGTTTGGAGGCTAATTTTTTAAGTTTGTAAATTTGTTTAGATATGAATTAAGTATGTCCGTCTATATATGGAATCCCGAGCTAAAGTATTGTAATTTTGGGTGTTTTTTATCAAAAAGACTCAATGGTTCTTCGTAAATGTGGTATTGTTGTACTGGGAACTATGCGTTTTAGGAGATGTAAGTGTTATTGACGTGATTGTATGGATTTTTCTCCTAATTAATCGTTAATGAGGGAAAGAAAAGTGTGATCATCTTTTAAATCGCTGTTTTATTGTTGGAGTGTACGTAATACTAGTTGTTTAGTCTCCACCAAAATAAGTTTTATATGGCAATTGAGGCCATGATTTTGTACATACCCGGAATTTTTTGATGGGATAGTAATCTTTTAGGTTTTAAGTGCGTGTTTGAGAGTTATTAGGTTAGATTTAAGTTAGTTTTTGTATGGAAATGACCTTGAGGGAGATAAAAGTTTTATGGGCTTTTCGTTCGTATTATTTATGTACTTTTAAATTCTTGTATTGGATTTAGATGTTTTGTTTTTGGCGGTTTGAATGCTTGTTGTAAATTATAGGGTCTGAGGTAAATTTAGTTTTTTGAACGTGTTGATAATTTGTGTATTTTTGTTTCTAAGGTATAGTGGTGTCGCATATCTGGAGAGTCTTGACAATAAATTGGAAGCAGTGGCAATTTGTGGATGTTTTCGTGATCTGAATACCAATGTATGTATGGAATCGGTGAAGCAGTTGGGTTTTCTATGTTTTGGTAAGTGGGAAAGTGTGTTTGGACCAGGATATGAAAGTGCAAGGAAATGCGTTTATGTATTGTTTAGAAATTTTTATTTGTAGTAATTATCATTTATGGTATATTCGTTATTGAAATATTTGAAATATGATTTGTATTATTTCTTTCGAGTATTAAGGCACCAACGTCGTCTTACGTATCTAATCATGGGTGATTGATCGAAAGGGGTTGGGGTAAAATGATTGTATTGTCTTTCAACTCCATGTAATATGTTTACTTAATGTGGGGAGAGGGGGATCCATGCTGAGAAGCCTTTTATTTGTGTTATATATTGTTTTGTGATTAAAATAAGCATGCTTCTCGATATTAATAATATATAGAGACTTGATGAGGGAAATGGTATGTGAAAGAATATATATGTGTAGTGACATATTTTGCTAGGAGTTGTAATGTGTTCATTTATGGGAAGCATTGGTGAATAGGGAAATGGCATCAAAACTGACGATGTTGTAGTTGGAAAAAAAGTTATTGGAGTTTGTTTTTGGAATGAAAATGGTTGAGAGCTTTTTAATATGTGAGGTGGAAATGTGTCCTATGAGGGAGTTAAGTTCTTTTGAGAGCCATTTTGCTAATTTGTAGGTGATGCAATTTATATTAGATATAATGGGGCGAAGAGGGAGGTTTTCTTTATGAATTTTCGGGATAGCGTAAAATTTAGACAAAGTGGGAAGATATGATTTAAACACACAATTACTTAAAAAATATATACCTAATTCCATACAAACTACTAAATCTAACCTTATAACTCTCAAACACGCACTCAAACCTTACACCGATGTGTGTCAAACTATTCGACTCTCTCAGAAGAAACGTTGATGTCGTTCAGTCTGGCGTATACTTCACCTCGACATATAAAAAACTCTCAACATTTCATTCAAAACACTAACTCCATAATTTTTTCCAACTACAACATCGCGTCAGTTTTGATGCCATTCCCTATTCACCAATGTCCATAAATGACACATTACAACTCCTAGAAAATCATGTCACTACACATAATATATCATTCACATTACCAATTCCAAACATTAAGTCCCGAATATTCTTAATTTTAACATTGCTATTTTAAATAACAAATGGAAATATTATTAGACATGCTATGATAGGATTCGTATGAGGATCGGAATCAACCCACATTAAGTAACATGGATACATGGAGTAAGTAGAACAATACATCATTTTCCCCAGCCCCCTTTTCGATTCAATCACATGGTTTAGATACGTAGACGACGTTTTGCCCTAATACCCAATGAAAATATTCAGTTTAAATTAGTTGAACGTAATTTTATTGGCCGTATTACATGAGCCTTTTTCGAGTGCTTAATCAAATTTTCTAGACAATAACTAATCGTCATTTCTTGACAATTCTCATATCCGGTCCCAAAACCACTTTCCCACTTACCACATAATAGAAACCACTGCTTACAGAATTCCATACATCGATTGGTATTCAGATCACGAAACATCCACCAAAAATTGCATCCAATTTATTTTTAAGAGCTCTCAGAATATGCGAACACCGAATACTTAGAACAGAAAAACCAAAATGTATCAGATACACGTCATCAAAAAGACTAAATTACACGTCAACCTATAGATTTACAAGCATTCAAACTTCGCAAAAACATAACATTTAATCCAAATAACAATTGTGACAGAAAGTTCATAAGATTATACCCTACCCAACGTAAACACACAAATGTACTTAAAAAATATATGACTAATCCATACAAACTACTAATCTAACACTTATAACTCTCAAACACGCACTTAAACCTAAAGATTTATATCCCATTCAAAATCGGTATATTGTTACAAAATCCATGCCTCAATTGCAAAAACACCTATATTTTGGTGAGACTAACAACTTTGTATTACGTACCACTCAACATAAACAGGATTTAAAAGATGATACACTTTCTCATTAAGAGTACATAGGAGGAAAACATGAATCACTTCAACACATCTACGATCTCTCTAAATTCACTATTCCATACAAAAGGACTCATTGGTTTTCGTATTTGTGGTATTTTGTACTATGGAAATTATGAAGTTTGAGATGTAATGGTTGAGTGAGTGATGTATGTTTTCTCCTAATGTATCGCTAATGAGGAGAGAAAGGTGTAGTCATCTTTTAAATCTCGTTTATGCTTTGAGTGGTACGTAATACAGAAGTTGTTAGTCGTCACCAAATAGTGTTTATTGCAAGTTGAGGCATGGACATTTTGTGATAAATACCAGGCGAGATATTTTGAAATGGGAATATAAAATTCTTTTTAGGTTAAAGTTGCCGGTGTTTGAGAGTTTATACAAGTTGATTTAGTAGTTTGTCTGGAAATTAGTATATAGTTATTTTTTCTAATATTGTGTGTTTGACGTTTGGGTATGGTAATATATTATTGTAATTTTTAAATTGGTTTTTGATATAAATGTTGTTTTTGGCGAGTTTGAATGCTTTTACATTATAGGTTGAGGGTAATTTAGTTTTTTTGAACGTGTCTCTGATAAATTTTTGAGGTTTAAGACTAAGCCCTGGTAATAGTAGAGTTCAGTAGATTCTGACGAATCTTGTAAAAATAAATTTGAAATGGTGGCATTTTGGTGGATGTTCGTGATCTGAATACCAATGTAGTGTATGAATCTGAGCCGTTGGTTTTCTATTATCTTGGTAAGTGGGAAGTTGTTTTGGGAACCAGGGATATGAGGAATGTCAAGAAATGAAGGATATGTTCATTTGTTAAAATTTAGACAGTGAACTTGATATCAATTTTTATGTATATTGTTAATAAACATTTAAAATATGATTTGTTATATTTTCTTTCTTTCGTATTAAGGGCAAACGTGTCTACGTATTAAACATGTATTGACCTCGAAAGGGGTTGGGGAAATGATGGTATTGTTGCTATTGACTCCATGTATATGTTCCTTAATGTGGGGAGAGGGGGATCCCATGCTCAGATTTAATATTTTCTTTATAATATTATTTTTGTGATTTAAAAATTAAGATGTTCTAAAAATTCATAATATAGGAGACTTGAGATGGGATAGATGGTAATGTTGAAGATATATTAATGTGAAGTGAACATGATTTCCTAGGAGTTTGTAGATGTGTACTTATGGGGGACATTGTGAATAGGAAATGGCATCAAAAACTGACGATTGTGTGTAGTTGGAAATAATTATGGAGTTTGTTTTTTTATGAATGTTTGAGAGTTTTTAATATGTGAGGTGAAATGTGTCTAATGAAGGGAATCAAGTCTCTTTGGAGAGCCATTTTTGCTAATTGTAGTGATTGCATTTTATATTAGATAATGATGGGCGGCGAAGAGGGAAGGTTTTCTTAGAGAATTTTCCGGAATATGGCGTGAAAATTTTAGACAAAGTGGGAAGATAAATCCATATCATAGTCTTCCAATTTGTCTTGAAATTTTACGCAGAATCCGCCGGAAATATGATTATAGAAGAACCTCCCTTCGTTCGCACGCAGTCATATCTAATATAAATTGCATCACCTACTTGATTAGCAAAATGGCTCTCCAAAAGAAACAATGAAAGTTCCTCATAGGGACACATTCTCCACCTCACATATTGAACAACTCTCAACATTTCATTGCAAAAAACAAACTCCATAATTTTTTGCCAAACTACCAAACTGCGTCAGTTTTGATGCCAATTTCCCTATTCAACATGTCCCCATAAATGACATTAACGAACTCTAGAAGAGATCTAAATGTCACTAAACATATTATCTTTCACATTACCGATTTCCCAGCATCAAGTCTCTTATATATTTAATTATTAGAACATGCTTATTTTAATCACGAAAAAAATTTTATAATCAAATAAAAAGGTCTCAGCATGGGATCCCCCCTCTCCCCCAAATTAAGTAACATCATAACATGGAGGTTAATTAGAGCCGAAAATGACATCATTTTCCCCAAGCCCTTGTCGATTCAATCACATGTTTACGATACGTGACGACGTTTTGCCTTAATTAACCTGGAAAGAAAATAATACAAATATAATTTTAAATTTATTAACAATATACATAATCGATATCAAGTTCACTGTCGATAATTTCTAACATATAACATAATCGTATGTTCTTGACATTCTCATATCTGGTCCCAAACAACTTTCCCAACGTACAAATACAGTAGAAAACCAACTGCTTCGGATTCAAATACATCGGACATTGGTATTTAGATCACGTAACATGCCACCAAATTGTCCACTCTTATCCAATTTATTTTCAGAATCTCAGATATGCGACACCATATACTTAGGAAACAGATAAAGACACAAAATTATCAACACTTCAAAAACTAACTACCTCAACTCTGATAATTACACAGCATTCACAACTCGCAAAGTAACAAAATGCTAATGCTTGTACAAATTTAAAAGTTAATAAATATTTTACCATACTCGTTCTGTTTTTCAATTCTTAAAAAATAATATACCTAATTGATACAAACTACTATAATCTAGAACCTTATAACTCTCAAACACGCACTTAAACCTAAAGATTTATATCCCATTCAAAATTCCGGTATTTACAAAATTCCATGCCTCAATTGCAATAAACACTATTTTGGTGAGACTAACAACTTTGTATTACGTACCACTCAACATAAACAGGATTTAAAAGATGATACAACTTTCTTCCCTCATTAGACGATTACATGGAGAAAACATAATCAACTCAATCAGACATACAATCCTCTAAACTCAGTGATTCCATACAACAATAACACATACAAAAAATCATTGAGTCGCTTGGATGATAATGGACACAGAAGCATCCGCGCCACAAACTTACATCATATTGTTAGCTGGAGTATCCATAGAAGATTAAGGACGACAGTTAGGAATTCTATATTAATACTAAATCTCGTAGCCGATACTTGTATATATACTGGAATATGTATGCATGTTTGTATAATTAAACCCAAAAAAACCCCTCCCAAATCTAAAAAAATGAATAAACGAAATATCTGCTGTCCCTCGCCAGAATGTTAACATCCCAGCCTCTGACCAATACAGAGCTGTACATCATCAGCAATATCGCACTTGACACGTCTCACAGTCCTTACGATGGTTGCCGCGCACGCGGGAACGAAAAACAGACGCTACGTAACTCTACAGACTAAAGAACTCAAGCTTATTAATTGTTGAAAAATTATTATTATCTGTATTCATATATAACAGTGCAAGTGTATAACATATAGTTATTTTATCTTGATACAATCATTTAATTGGTTGTCTCCTCAGGGTGATAAAACAGTAGTCTTTAACTAAGACCTGCGCGTCAATTGCCAGAGTAATTATCAATAAATATTGCCCCCCGAGTAATTTCCTTGAGGCAAAAGATCCTAGTCAAACACAATATCTAAGGTAAAGAAGGCTTTTTACAGTACGGTGACCCTTACAACGGCAAAACCTAAATAAGAATTATTTGAAGTTTTCACATCACTGCATTATCGGACTGTGTTATACCTAAAAGCTACATCCCTGCATTCATCTACGTTGACAAGCATGCCCCATTTCCAACCATCTATCAAGACATACTCAAAAATCAAATAAAAGGCATAAAAGAAGAAATCAAAACCAAATACCGAATAAATTACCACAACTTCAAAAACTTCCAACAGATTTTCTACAATCAACAATTAGACCTTAACCTATTCACCGAATTAATTGATTACGCTCATAAAATAACTGATAAGAAAACTAAACTCCGAGATATTCATCATAAAAACAAACTAGACAACCTATTCAAGAATAGTAACTGGACAAAAAACTCGAATGCAGATAACCTAGTTAACCTATCCGACTACAACCTATCCCACACTGAATCTACATTATTAGGTTATGGTTTAAATTTCGCCATCAACAACAACGAACCCTGGATTCCGTTACTGAACAACTTCAACTACTGGAAAACAAGAAATAAAGATGAAAAAATTAATCCCGATATACTTTTTGGTATTCTTCTACAACTACAATCAACTGCCCAAAATAAAATCCGTTACCCTCGCCGTTTTCATACAGCCCTGTCCAAATTACGTAATAATAACCACATTACCATTTCAGAAATGAAATAAGCTAAAATAAAATAGCATAAGATATACACTGATTAAAATACACAAATAACCTCATTACTCATGATCACCACAACATTACACACGAAATACGCACGATGCCTAAATAAATTCCACAGGGCGTCCTTTCAAACAAAGTCCCTTCACACAATCTTACCCACGACACAGACTCAGACCTGTTAACTCATATCTTCGGCCACTTGTCCTAAATTTACGCTTATCTCTGAAATTCATAAAGAACACCTCCCTCTTCGCCCATCAGTATCTAATTGAATAAATTGCATCACTTACAAATCTAGCAAAATGGCTCTCCCAAAGACCTTTGATTCCTCATAGGACAGCAGTTTCCGACCTCACATTTCAATCTCACATTTCATTCAAACAACAACTCTATCATTTTTCCAACTTACAACATAGTCAGTTTGATGCGATTTCCTCTTATCACCAATGTCCCATTAAATGCAGCTTACGAGCCCTAGAAAATCATGCCCTCACTTACACATATATACTCTTTCACATTATCATTTTCCATCATCAAGTCTCTTATATATTTAGCTTTTCAGAACATGGCTATTTTAAATCCACAAAACAAATATTAATAAAGAACACAACTATAAAAGGTCTCAGACATGGAACCCCTGCTCCTCCACATTAAAGTAACAATACTACATATGGAGTATTAGAACAAACTACATGCATTTTCCCCAACACCCGCTTTTCCGATCAAATCACAGTGTGTGATCGTAGACGACGGTTTTTGCCTTAAAGCCGAAAGAAAATAATACAAAAATCGAATATTTTAATTTATTACAATATACATAATGTATATCAAAGGTTCACTGTCGAAATTTCTAACAATAACATAATCTCATTTCTTGACATTCTCATATCGCGTCCCAAAACAACTTTCACTTAAGCAAATACATATGAATAAACAACTGCTTCAAGATTAAACAATACAGTTGTGAGTTCAGATCCGAAACATGCCACCCAAAATTGGCCCACCCTTTTCCAATTTATGTTTTCAAGAACATCTCAGAATATTCGAACCATTATACTTAGAAACAGAAAAACACAAAATTATCAACACGTTCAAAAAAAAACTTAAATTACTCACTATAATACAAAGCATTCAAACTCGCCAAAAACAAAACACCTTATCCAAATACAAATTAAAAAGTTACATAAATATTTCCATACCCTACGTAAACAACAATTACTTAAAAAAATGATACCATAATTCCATACAACTACTAATCTAACCTATATAACTCTCAACCACGGCACTTAAACCTAATGATTTTATCCCACATTCAATAAATCCGGGATTTACAAATTCCATGCCTCAATTGCAATAACACTATTTTTGGTGAGACGTAACAATTTGTATTACGTAACACTCAAACATAAACAGGAATTTAAAAGATGATACAGCTTTCTTTCCTCATTAACGATTGACATAGGAAAACATAATCACTCACTCAACATTACATCCTTAAACTCATGATTCCCATACAAAATACACACAATACGAACAACATTGAGTCCTTATTTTGATAAAAAACACCAAAATTACAATACTTTAGCTGGAGTTCCACCATACATAGACGACATTACTAATTCATATCTAAACAAATCTTACAAACTTAAAAATTACCTTTCCAACTCCATCTTAAATAATTATCTGTTTCCTCCCAATTTTACACAGGTTTGCCAGAATAACAGAGCCTGTAAATCATAGCAATACTCATTCCGCTCACCAGTCTGACATGTTGCCCGCCCACGGAACGAAAGCTCGAACTCTTATCAGACTAAAAACTCAACGCTATTAATTTGTGAAATAAATTTTATATTATCTGCTGTATACAATAAATAGACAGTGCAAGTGTTATAAATAATTTACCAAGACATACATACTAATTTGTGTCGCCTCCAGGGGATAAACAATATCTTTAAATATAGACCTGCGTCAATTGCAGATTAATTATCAAATATACCCCCCGATAATTTCCATGAGGCAAAAGAATTCCTATCAAACAATTACCTAATAAAGAAGGCTTTTTACAAGTACGTCGACTCTCTTACAACGGCAAACCTTACAAAAAATAATTTGAAGTTTCTCACATCCTGCATATCGGACTGTGTTATACCTAAAAGCTACATCCCTGCATTCATCTACGTTGACAAGCATGCCCCATTTCCAACCATCTATCAAGACATACTCAAAAATCAAATAAAAGGCATAAAAGAAGAAATCAAAACCAAATACCGAATAAATTACCACAACTTCAAAAACTTCCAACAGATTTTCTACAATCAACAATTAGACCTTAACCTATTCACCGAATTAATTGATTACGTTGATAAAATAACTGATGAGAAAACGTAAACTCCGGAGATACATGCAATAACAACAAATCTAACTACCTATGCAAGAAGTAGTAAACATGGACAAAATAACTCGAAAGTGCGATAACCTAGCTTAATACCGTACCGAGCTACAAGCTTATCCCACACCTGAGAATCTACAATTATTAGTTTATAGTTTCTGAAATTTCGGCATCAACAAACAACGGAACTACTGGAACGAGACTCAACAACTTTGAACTACTAGACGAGATGAACGTTAAGATGAAAAAATTGAACCGATATACTTTGTATTCTTCTACATACTCCAAGCAACTGACCAAATATAATCTGTACTCCTCGCCGTTTTCAATACAGGCTAGTCAAATACGTACTGATAATCACATTTCACATTTGTAAGATCAATAAAGGATAATAATTGCACTAAATGAAAATTAGAATACATACAATAATAACTTCTAAACATTAGTAAACAAATACTATACATTAAAAAGAATACATAAATATTAATATTGACGATTTATGAACCTAAATCATTCTATTAAATCTTACCCAACGACACAGATCTCCAGACCTTGTTTAAATCATATCTTCCCACTTTGTCTAAATTTTACGCTACCCCCGCAAAATCTATTAAGAGAAAAAAACTCCCTTCGCCCATCATATCTAATATAATTGGCATCACCTACAAATTAGCAAATGCTCTCAAAACTTGAATTCCTCAATACGGAACACATTCCACTCACATATTAAAACTCTAAACCTTTTCAGTTCAAAAACAACTCCATAATTTTTTTCAACTACAACATCGTCAATATTAGATCCATTCTCTATTCACCTAATGTCATAAGATGACACATTAAGCAACTCCGTAGAAAAATCATGTCACTACAGCACTAATATATCTTCACATTACTTTATTCTATCATTATACTCTCTTTCAATATTACTTAAATTTTGAAACATCGCTTATTTCTAGAATCACAAATTACCAATATATTCATAAACAAGTTAAAAGTGCCAGCATGGATCCCCCCTCTTCCCCAGCATTCCTACCAACAAGTGTACACTGGATGTATAATAGAACAATAACATCATTCTGTCCCCAAGCGCCCCTTTTGATTCCACAATCACATTGCTTTCAAGATAATCGCTAACCGAAGTTTTATTGCCGTTAATATCCGAAGAGAATAATACAAATCATATTTTAAATTTATTAAACAATATGCATAATGATACTCAGCTTCAGCTGTCGAAACCTTGTATCTAAAATTAGACCATAAATCTCTTTTCTTGAACACTTCCTCACTATCCTGTCCAGACAACTTTCCACTTACCGAAATACAAACTAACACCAAAACTGCTTCAGAATTCATGACATATCATTGTATAGATTCACGAAACATCCCAAATTACAACAACTTTCCATTATCATTTTTAAGAGCTCTCAGAATTGCGTACATGCCATTAATACTTAAGAACGAGAAAACACAAAATTTATCAGACACGGTTCGAAAGTATCTAAATTACCTTCACCTATAATTTAAACAAAAGCATATAAACTCAGCCAAAAAACAAACATCTTAGAACTCCAAACATACGGAGAATTTAAAAAGTTCGCGAGTAATATAGGTGAGGCCCAGACGCAACGTGAACAAGGCAATGTGAACTGTGAACATGGGGAATATACCGTAATGTTTTTTTTTTCCTCCATACCAACTACTGAAATCTAACCGTTAATAACGACTTGGCAAGTAGACTGGCACTGAAAACCTAAAGGGTTATGTGTGTAGTAGATGCAGGTAACATGCCTCACTTGCCAATAAATAATTTCTGGTGGACTAAACAACCTTGTATTACGTTACCACTCAACAAACATGGATTTACAGAGATGAGACACTTTCTTCCTCATTAACGAACAAAGGAGAAAACATAAGTCACGTCAATTACAATCCTCTAGAACTCATAATCCCATACAAATACCATCATATTCGAAAAACTATTGAGTCTTTTTGAGAGTAAACACCCAAGAATTACAATACTTTAGCTGATGAGTTCCATATATAGACGACATTACTAATTCATGATCAAATCAAATCTTTCCAACTTAACAACTTACTCCAACTCCATACAAATAATTATTTACTCTGTTTCCTCCCTCCCATTTTTACACTCAGGTGCCCAGAATACAGAGCTGTAATTCATAGGCAATGGAACTCTTGCGATTATTTTTGAAAAATCTGATTGGAGATTTGACTGCTGCTGCATAAATCGACTAATTCAACTCTTACGAACTAAAAACTCAAAGCCTTGATTTATTGTCGAGAAAAATATATATTACTCGGTATTCCATATTAAGAACCGTGCAAGTGTATTAAATAAGTATTTATTTTGATTAAATCATTTAATTAAATATAAATAAAGCATAAATCAATATCTTTAAATATAGACCTGCGTCAATTGCAGATTAAATTATCAATAAATATGCCCCCCGATAATTTCCATGAGGCAAAGAATCTCCTATCAAACAATTAACCTACATAAAGAAGGCTTTTTACGTACGTCGCCTCTTACACGGCAAATCCTTACAAAAAATGATTGAAGTCTTCCACATCGCTGCATATCGGGACTGTGTTATCACCTCAATACTACATCCTGCATTCCATCTACGTTGAAAGCATGCCAGATGCTCCGCCATGCCTTCAGCTACAGTACTCAAGAGAATCAATAAAAGGCATAAAAGCATATTAGTTATTAACATCCCTGCCCAGATCTTCAACAGATTTTCTACAATCAACAATTAGACCTTAACCTATTCACCGAATTAATTGATTACGCTCAATAAAATAACTGATAAGAAACTAACTCCGAATAAGTTCCATACATAAACAACAAACTAGCAACCTATTCAGACACTACACATCAACTCGCGACACACCAAAAACTCGTACACTGCAGAACTAAGTTAACCTAGCCACAAACAACCTATCTCCTACAACGCTATCCCCACACTGAATCTACATTATTAGGTTATGGTCTAAATTTCGCCATCAACAACAACGAACCTGGATACCGTTACTTGAACAACTGACAACCTATCTGAAAACAAGAAATAAAGATGAACAAATTAATTGCCGATAGTACTTTCTGGTGACTTCTGATCTAACAACTAGAAACAACTGCCGCAAATTAAAATCCGTTACCCTCGGCCTTATACGTCCGTCCAATTACGTTTTAATAAAAACCACATTAGCATTTCAAGATCAGATAAACGGAAATCAATAGCCATAATGAATACCACTGTATTTTACGACATAACAAAATATACTCCAAGTTACTCAAATGGACACTCAACAACATACACCCGAAATTACCCACTGATCCTTAAAAAATGTAAACCAGGCGGGTCTTTCAACAAATCCTCACAAAAAGTCTTACCTCAACGATACACAGATCTTCCAGACCTGTGATGTTAAGTCATCATTCCCACTTTGTTCCTAAATTTGTCGCTATCCTCGAAAATTCATAAAGAAAAAATCCTCTTGCTCCCATCATACTCTGAATATATATTGCATCACCTACAAATTAGCAAAATGGCTCTCCAAAGAACTTGATTCCCTCATAGGACCACATGTTCCACTCACATAACTTAAAGAACTCTCACATTTATTCAATAACAAACTCATAATAATCTTTCCAACACACATCGGTCAATTTTTTGATGAGTGCCCATTTCCCATAATGTCACTTGCAAGTAGTCCCCATAAATACACATTACACACTCTAGAAAAATTGTAACTGAACACATAATATATATCTTCACATTACTTTTTTCCTAAATCATTAATCTACCTTTATTGATTAAATAATTTTAGAACATGCTTATTTTAATCACAGAAATAACTATTATTCACAATAAAAGGTTCACAGGGATCCCCCTCTCCCCCACATTTAAGTAACCATAGTACATGAGTTAATGAACATACATCAGTTTTTCGCCTAACCCCTTCTTCGGATTCACAATCACATGGTTTAGATAGTATAACGTACGTTTTTGCTTAATACAAGAAAAGAGATAATACAATCATTTTAAATTTTATTACATATATAGCATAAGTGATATCAAGTTCACTGTCGAAATTTCTAAATAACATAATCTCATTTCTTGAAACATTCTCATATCCTGGTTCAAAACCACTTTTCCACTTAACAATACAGAGAAACAACTGCTTCACGAGATTCATACATACTGGGTATCAGATCACGAACAATCCACCAAGATTGCCACGCTTTCCAATTTATTTTTTAAGACTCTCAGAATATGCGACACCAATATACTTGAAAACAGAAAAACAACAAAATTACAACACGTCAAGAAACTAAGTTACCGCTGCAACTTATAATTTACAAAGCATTAGAAACTAGCCAAAAACAAAACATCAAATCCAAATAGCAAATTAAAGTTACATAATCATATATTACCCATAGCCCAACGTAACACACACAATTAACTTAAAAATATATACATAGATTTCATCAAATCTACTAAATTCTTAACGCCTTAATATAACTCTCAAACACGCACTTAAACCTAAAGATTAATATATCACATTCAAAATTCCGGTATTTACCAAAATTCCTATGCCTCAATGCAATAACACTATTTGGTCGAGACCAACAACTTTGTATTCACGCTACCACTCAAACATTAAAACAGGATAAAAGATGCATACACTTCTTCCTCATTGAACGATACCATAGAAGCAACATCAATCACTCCATTACATCTCTAAGACTCATAATTCCATATCAAAATTACACAATACGAAAAACCCATTGAGTCCTATTTTGATAGAAACACCCCAAAATTACAATCACTTGTAGAATGGAGTTTACCTATTATAGTCACGACATTACTAAGTTCCTACTATTCTAAAACAATCTAACTAAACTTAAATACATACCTCCAACTCATGCTAAATAATTACTCTGTTCCTCCCAATTTTACACCAGGTGCCAGAATACAGAGCTGTAATCATAGCAATATCTCATTCCGCTCACCAGTTCCGAGCGATGTCTGCCCGTCCACGATATATATATATATACGAAAACTCAGGACTTATTTATTGTGATAGAAATTATATTCTCTGTATTCATATCTAAAGTCAAGGTAATAAATAAGAGTATTTTAAGGCTTGATAAATCATTTAATTTGTGTCACCTCCAGGATAACGCATATATCTTTAAATATAGGATCCTCGCGTCGCACATTGCGATCTAATTATCAATATATTATAATATATAATATTATCTATATAAAATATATATATCATATATATATAATGATATAACTATATATTATATTATAATTTATATTATATATAATAATTAATATATGTATATATATATACATTATATATATATATATAATTACGTATGATATATTATATTTATACTATATATTAATATATATATATATATATTATATATACGTATATGATATATATATTTAAGTGTAATTATAGACAGAGATGATGAGAGAGAAGAGAGATTAGAGACAGAGAGAGAGAGACGGACAGATGGTTCGAATAAGTTTTTTTTAATAAGAAAATTATCTCCAAAATTAAACTTGAAGCGAAGTAGAAAATAAAATAAAAGACGAATAAAATCAAATTTAATAATAATATGCAATAATAATCAATAATAAGTCAGATTAATAATAACCCAAATAATCATTAATAAATAATTAATAATACATAATATAATTAATAATAATCATAATAATAATAAAATAATAATAATAATAATAATATAATAATAATAAGTAATAATAATAATAAAGAAGTAATAAAATAATAAAATAATAATAATAAATATACTTCTTTTTCTTTATTAGATTGAAAACGAGAGAATATAAAATTAAAAAAAAACAGGAATGAAAATAAATCATATCCAATTATATAATAATAATCCATCAATAAAAAATAAATATAATATAAATAATATAATCTAATAATATAAATATAATATAAATAATAATTAATATGAATAATAAATAATAATAATAATATATTAAATTAGAATAATGAATAATAATTAAAATATAATAATAGGAATAATAATTAATTAGAAATAATCTAATAATAATATAATACTAATAATAATAGAATATATAATAATAATAATGAATAATTACATAATATAAAATAATAATAATAAATAATAATGTTGAAGTAATAAGGCACGTTTTCAAGTATTTTTGCTTGTTCGCTTATTTATGTTTCAAACTAAAAATTAAATGTTGCATTTTTTTTTATTGTTTACAGCTTTTTATCATATATTCATACTTTTATAAAGGTGATATTAATAGCTAGACGTAAGGAACTTTATATTGACCTATTTTTTGTAAACAACATTAAAATATTATATTGATGTTCCACTGATTGCTAATAATCTTCTATAATTTATAATGTTCTATTCTATTCTAGAATATATTTCCGAAGTCCAAGTTTTAAACGAAATTTTAAAGTTCGATTGCCTTTATGATACCACGAACAAGACTGTGCTCAAATTGGTATGCACCTCGACAACTTAAGAGAATAGCTTTGTAATGTCATATATACATTTTCGCGCAACTTGATTAACTGATGAGGAATGTGAGAACATTAACACTATATGAGTAATCGATAAAATTACTACCTATGCTCGCAATTGATCGACCAATTTTAATATGACCTCTGGCATGCATCACATTAATATACTTCATTTTATATTGAATCGCTATTTTTCAAGCGCATATATACCATACCGCAACTATACTATACCCATACTATGACTACCTATCACCTCATGCTATCTACGCCCCCTTATATCTACTACTCAAGCTCTACCCCGCTACTACTACTTACCCCCCCCGTACTCTCACTCATAAATATATATATACTTAATTAATAAATGATTTGAAATAATAATGAAATTATGCAAAAAGGATGAAGTTTAGTTTTTCATCTCACTCGGATAAGTCATACTCCGCATCAATAGATGCTGGAACGCTTGCCAGTGATGATATTTTATATAATATATACTGTATATAATATATATATATTATTATATATATATATGATAATTATATATA
This sequence comes from Trachelipus rathkii, assembly GCA_015478945.1. Classification (NCBI taxonomy): domain Eukaryota; kingdom Metazoa; phylum Arthropoda; class Malacostraca; order Isopoda; family Trachelipodidae; genus Trachelipus; species Trachelipus rathkii. The sequence goes on from JABUQX010052842.1 coordinate 26,105, forward strand.
TATAGATATATATACATATATTACTATATATATATATAATAATACTAATACTCAGATTGGCGTACCTTGAAGGTTATAATTGGGTAGATGCAGTTATATTAGTATATTCTAATATATATATATATACTATATATATATATAATATAGATATACTACTATATATATAGTAGATACATATAGATATATATAATATATGTATATATAATATATATATAATATATATACTTATAGTAAATATATTTATCTATATATATATATATATAATTATTACATAGTATATATATACCTAGTCTACTACCAAAAGATATATTATACTGATTATACTAATACTATATTTATATATATATACCCCCTACACTCCTATATATATATATACATTAAATTATATATATATAATACTATACTAATATAATATGAATCTCTGCAATACTAACTATATACTAATAATATTAGTATACCTATATATAACTATTGATAATATACTAAGTAATAATAGTATATACTAACTATAATAATATATACACATACATATATATACATCATACTCTATATATATACTTATATATAATAGATATGGGATATATAAATTTATCGTATATATAAGATTTCAGTATATGTATTTTATGAGATTTTATATGTTTTGCTCGCCATTATTTGGAAAAGAAAGAAATTAGGCGCTTCAGATTTTTTTAAATTAATTTGTTGTTCCTTAGATAAGCTTTTTAATAGAATACGTAAAATATCTACTTCTTATCTTTTTCCATTATTGCATTAGAGGACTGAATTTTTTCTCTTTTTATGTCTTTTTCAAAGTGTATTTTCTAATATTCTATTTACCAAAGACTTTATCAAAATGCAAGGATTCTCAAACTAAAAACGACCTGTTGTCATGCCTTCTTGGAGACACGTTATGATGAGGATTACTTAATCGGTAACTATATATACTTATATATATATTAATAATATAACTGAAATTTAGTTTGGTTATCATGTATATACTTTATATTTAGTTTTTATATATCAGAGAGAGAAAGAGAGATGGAGAGTTAAGAAAAATTTCAAATGTTTAAGACAATAACCCTTAAGGAACGAAAGTTTTAGTATCTCTGCGAATTTTCGTATTTTTCACGCGTAACAGCAAGGTTGACGCTTGGCCTTATTTCCTATATATTTTAATATGAAAATGCTGAAGACTATTACGCAACCATTGAGCTTTGATTTTCTCTCAGAACAGAGTAGGAGAAATTATCCAAATGATTTTGAATTATCTCATATTGTTGTACTTATCTAGTAGTCTGTTTTCATTAAATTGTTATTTAATTAAATAATTCCGTCTTCTCCTTCAGATAAAATGGTTGCGGATATTGTAACTTATCATTTAATTATTATTTAGATTAAAGATATCAAAACTATGAAATATTAACTATGATATATTATAGTAAGTGTTATAAAGATTTATATAGCATCTACCTATGTTTTTTCAGATAGCCAATCTATCTGTCTACCTACTATTAATTCAAATATATATGAATATATATACTATATATATATATCATACTATCTTATATATATATATATATATATATAATATATATCATATTATATTATATCTATATAAAAATAATATATATATATAATATATATAATATATACTATATAATACAATATATATATATATATTTATATATATATTATATATATAGTCAACTATTATAATATATATATATAGTTTGATAATACTACAAAGCTTTTCAACGATAGTGAAATTTTATAGAAGAATTTCACTTCCCCTTGAGGTTATAAAATGAAAATAGAACTAATCTGTAATTTTTAATTTGTACTATCACACATTAAATTAAGATAATTAACAACACAGATTAGTGAAATGAAGAAAATCCTTTGTTCATCTTGGGTGGACATCGCTGGGATACGGCACCACATTGGTACTCCGCTGCTCCCACATCCCACTAACCCAAACGTGTACTACTTTCGGTGCTCCGTCACTCGAGACACTTCCGTCGGAAATAGATTATAAAAATTAACTAATAGCTAGAAATTTTCGAGACTGCCTCTTTTAATTTGATTGCATTGGTATTTATTTTTGAGTGGAATGAACTGCCTTTTACTCAACTGTTATACTTTTTTGGGATTTTTAGCCGAAGGACGATGAATTCTTTGAGGTACATATTGAATGTTTCTTCTAGCTGCTGATTGATTAATAAATTTTCTATTTCTTTGTTTGTATGGTTTATGATAGTGGCGGTGGTTATGTTGATTGTGTGGTTGTAAATATTATTAATTTGTATATGCTTTACTACGGAGGAGGATTCGTCTCAAACTAATACCAATAGCTTTAAGTCTGTTTTTGTGCCGATTGTAATCTAATGTTGAATATTATTGTTTCGCCTATGTCAAAAAGTATGCACAAAATTTCGTAATAATTAATTTTGTTACATCAGCTGTCCGAAGAAGTGTTCGAATACGGAGACGAAGCTAGACGTTCATTCACATGAATCATGTGTTGTGTTGAATTATCTTAATTGTCGCATGTGAATTATACAATTAAAAACTTCAATTAGCTTCGTAAGTTTTCATTTTAATAACGCTCACAAGGGGGAAGTGAAGCTAAAAAACTAAAAAAAAATAAAAACATATATAAGTATACTAATATATATATATATCAAAGTATATTATATTAATATAGTATATTATATATAATATATATATAATTATATTAATATATATATATAATATATATCATTAATATTATATATATATATATATATATATATTATATATAATTATATTATAATATTATCTGATTATATGAATATAATAGTATACTATATGTATATATAACTATATATATAATATTATATATATATATATATATATCGATAACTATATATACTATATAATTAAAATATATGTCTGAAATATTTAATTCAAATAATTTGCAATTAATTCGTTTTTTACATAAATAGTGGAACATTTCTTAATATTGCACTTCCATCACTATCAAATCGTAATAGAGATAAATTAATTCATACACAAAAAGTCATTTAATTAAGAAAGATTTCTTCTACGATTTGTACGGAACAGGTTGTAAATATCCGTATATATATATATATACTACTAGCATATATATATATAGATAACTATATTATATATATATATATATATATATAATATATATATATATCTATATTCATACCGTATAGTATATAGCTTTAATATATCTATATACAGTACAACTACATCTAAGTACTACCTTACCTACCTATTACTAGTCACACACTCATAATCAGTACTATATACTATATACTTATATAATATATATATAATTAGTAATATATATTATATATGATGATATATTTAATATCTATATTATATAATATATATATACCAGATAAAACCGGTAAATATACTATAATATGTAATAGTATAATATATATATATAATATATCATAAAATAGTCAACCACTTATAAATATATATATATAATCACCCTATATCAATACAGACTATACATTGGCATCGTTCACGCCTATAAGTACTGCACTCCATGTATGAATTACACTATAAAAGTGACTCTCTTTTGTGCTCACTGACAAGACAAACGCCGAAAAGGTGATCTGAAACTGCTATCGAATACCCAAATACTACTATATCATATATATTGAGTATATATACATAACTATATAGTATATATAGTATATACTATATATGCATATGAATGTATATATATCGTAGTACTATTATATAGTAGTATAGTATATACTAATAATTTAATTATATATATATTAAAATATATATATATATAATTTATAGTATATTATATTATAATACTAATATATCATACTTTATAATATCCTATGAGATATATTACTATATGAATATTATTGATAATACTATATATTAATATACGTATATATATAGTAATTATACATAATATATATATATATTTATATATAATACTTCTATATATATATATTAATATATACATATATACTCTTATATACTCGTATATATATAGTATATATTTTATATATATATACATATAGTACTACTATATACTATAATATATTATATATTTATATATGCCTATATATATATATATATTATAATATATACTAAGTATTATATATATATGTATAGTATATTTATATATATACTATATAATATATATAATACTATATATTATATATTTATATATAATATAGTAATATATATATTATTTTATTTTTTATATATATAATAGTATATATATATAGTATATATATTATATATACTATATATATATACTATATATATATAATATATATATATAACTAATATAATATTATATATATATTCCTATATATCCTTATATATATATTATGATATAATATTTAATATATCTATATATCATATAAATATATAATATAATATATTATATAGAAATATATACTATATCTATATAGTATTATTTTATATATATATGATATATTTATACTAATATATAATTATAATAATATAATACTAACAATATATTATATACTATATTATACTATATATATATATATATATAGTTCTATAATATATATATATATATATATATATATATATTATATTATATATATATATAATATATTATATATATATATTAGTGATAAAAGTTTGTCTTAACTAATCATGAAATATCACTTACATCGTGTAACATTTTTAAAAGATCATTCATATTATTTTTTTATTTTTATCGGTTTTTCCTATTTGCTCATATTTCTAACATTCTTTCAGATATGGATCTATTATAAAAGAAATTTTAGTTGACACAAGATTTTAGTATGTTTGAAAAATTCCGTATCACTGCAATCAGTTAATCAGAAAAATAAGCAACTAAATTCGGTGGCTTGGATGGTTTCACACTGCAAAACCTCATCCAAAAGAGAAAATTATGTTAAAAAGTTAAAAAATTACATTCCGGTAAGTTGACAAAATTTTAATATTAAATGTGATTCGACCACTTGAATTTTCAGGACAGATATTATGAAACCAAGTTTGATTAATGGTGCTTAATTCATAGATTACTTTTTCGGATATTTCACATATAAGAATATAGAATTGCCAAATGATAATTTATTCCGTGTTCCTTTTTGAATTTGGTTGCGAATTTTTCCATATTACAGTAGCAAAAAGCTTAATTGAAATTTTAAAATGCTATATAATACCCTAAAGGCAAATGGATTCCATATGTAGAAGTCAAGGGTTTTCGGCTTGTAGTTATAAGATGCAAGGATCATGGAGAGGGATCGAGGAAGAGTTTAGGGAAGGGAGAATAGGATTTTAAAACTACCGTCAACATAGTTACTTTAAATCAAATTGTATTAAGAAAGTACTTATAATAGAACTATACTAGGATACAAAAGACAATATGCTTAACACTTTATTGTATACTTAGCAATTTAGAAATCTAGAAAGTTCGTCTTAAACCTCTAGACCCTTTCTTTACTAGCGCTTTACTCCACGCGTAGCTTTAACAATGAATGCGTCTACTCCTCATTTATTATTATTTTTATGATTACTAATATTAAAAAAATAGATAAGCTGACGCACTCGAAGCTATCCTTACCCCCCCTACCTTCACCCCGGCATGGAAATGTGAAAGCACATTCACATTCTTTCTTCCTTCAACTAAAACTCTTCAACCACTTTGGATTAAATTTGCTTGTTCTTTTGCTATTCGTCGCAGGGACGTTGCTTTTGAAATTACGATCGTCTTCGAACTCCAAAGTTTAGACTCCTCAAACTCGAAAAATCTACTCATTTATTGACACTAAATATTTCTGGTTCCGACGAAAACTGCAAAAAAGACATCCTGACCGCTCTATTCACAGCCTGCTTTGCAAAACATGCAACCTAGACTTTGTTTCCTTTCTTGCCAAATCGTCCAGTTTCTCCGATGGACAAACCTTGTTATATTCTGGGAAACCTTGACTTTTCTCTCAACCCTTACATCCGATTCGCACTTTTAAAGGTGTCCGAAGGTCATTTGTTATTTTAATCAATTTTAGTACACAACGAAAATGTAATTTCTTCTGATCGTACCTTCCTGTGTTCCACAAAGACTTCTTGGCTTCCGAGCTTTGAACCTGCCATAGTAGATTTCTTCATTCCTACTTTACTGTAGAACTTGAAATATCTTGAGGCTTTCACGGCTGACACAAAACTTCGATTCCTGGCACTTCTTGTGCATCCCACAATTCGAAATATTGTTTTTTCATATTAAAGTGATTTATAGTATTGTGGATTATTATTGGTGCGTTGTTGTAGTTATTGTCTCTTGATGTTGTTAATTGGAGAAACCAGTTTTCTAAGCTTACTGTCTTGCTCAAGACAACTTCCGGTGCTATGAACCAAATTCTTAAACATCCAAAGTTTCATGATTCCCATTTCTCGGGGGTATTTTACATTCCAAAAGACAAGATGGTGTACATCGATATCTTACGCTTCATAACGGGATTGCCCGATTTTATTATGGGAAATGAGATAATTTTTGTCCTCTTGCAGCCAGTGCTGCGCATTGTTAAAAATAAGAATCTTTACAAAAGAATTTTACATTAAAGCAATTTTGTGACTGACATGACAAGTAATAACTTTAATTATTTGTATGTAAATCGCTATTAACCCCGATTATCTTTCAAAAATTATCATGCATGAATAATAAATAATTATTTTAATGCAAATTTTCTTCATACCATATATAAAATGCTGCTAAGTTGTAAGTCATTTCATAAACACTCAATTGTCAAAATATATGCATTGTAAAGTCAACTGAAACTAGCAAAGAGCGAGAAAGAAAAAGAAAAAATACGAAACTTCTACATCTATATATGATATATATATATAATATATATAATATATATATACTATATCTATAGTATATATATATATATAGATAATAATGATATTATTATTTCATATATATTATTTATGATACTAAATATATATATTAATAATTGAAAATATACCCTTGGCACAATAAAAACTCTTTATAATCGACACATTAAAATATTTACACAATAAAACTTATATAAAAATTTACGTTTCGCCTAATACATTATAAAAGCCTCTTTCAGAATTTAAGTGACAAGAAATGATACCATACATTGTACGAAAAGAAAAGGACTAAAACTAATGTTGATTCTGCATGTTGGTTGGCTCCTGTCGAGAATCTTTTTCTCTTGATATCCTTAAAAGAAATTTGAGAGCAAGCAGAAAGGGAGTTCTGAATCTTTCCAACTTTATCTTCGCCTGGAATCTTAGTTTAAGATACTGTATCTGTAATGTATACAATGAACACCGACCTTTCTATTTATTTTTCTTTTTAAAATGATTGCATATTTCAAAGGAAAGCATCCTGTAAGTAAGTTAGTTATTGGCTATAATGCACGATGAAGAAGTTAGAGCTGATTTTAGAATTTGATCTAAAAATCATCCATCGCTGTATTTCAATTTCCTTTGACTCGTTTGTCTTCTCCAATGATAACTTTGCGGGAACAATTGCAACATGAACTTGTAAATGCCTGAGAATTATTAATTAACGGATTGGCGGTTTAAAAATTCTTTTTAAGAGGAAACGGTATTGTTTAATAATTATTATTTTTTATTAACGAATGTTTTAATGATTTATAATTTAACTTATTAAATAATGGAGAAAAGAATTACTGTACATTAGTTTTGGAACAGATAACGATTAATAATTATTTTGATTGCTGGCGTAGCAAATGAGCATGACTAGGGATTGTAATTAGTAAAGTAGACAGAAGAAATTTAGTCTATCAGTTAATAACTTAAGAGAAACAGATATTCTTCAGAGCCTCTAAGATAAGTGAGATAAGATTGACAATTTGTACTCATACCGTGTGGTAGAGACCAATGTATACTATGATTAAGACGATGTGGTCTTCTTAGCTACAGATATGACAGGACATAGTTAAGTTTCAGGAAATTGAATACTCGAGAAAGGTAGGAGAAATTTTGGCACTCATGATGAAGAGAAAAGAAGGATGAATGTGTTATTAATGGTGCATTCAAATATCATCATGTATATTAGTCAACTTTCTTAGAAGTGAACAAAAGATATCGTCTACATAACGAAGCCATGTAGAATTAAGAAACGATTTTAACTTCATCAAGTACTAATAAAAATTCAATTAACCATAATGGATATTACTTAAGATGGGGAATAAAGGAGACCCCATAGCAAGGCCATAATTTTGTTTGAAAAAAAGATTACCAAAAGTGAAAAAATTATGTTCGCGAGAAAGAAGAATCAGTTTTTAATAAGATCAAAAGGATAGTTTAGAGAGAAGTTTGTTTCTAGAATGTATTTTTCCAAAAGATCAAGTGTGAATTAAACAGGAACAGATGTGAACAAAGACTAACATCGAACTTAAAAACTGATGTTAATATCTTAAAGATTGAGTAGTTTAATAAATTCTATTGTATTTGGAAGATGAAAGTTGGAAATTTTGCCTATCAAAGGTTTTAGTTGAGAAGAGAGAAATGAAGACAATTTATCAGTTACACAATTGATATTTGAAATGATCGGGCGTAGAGGATGATTCGGTTTATGGGTTTTTCTAAGGTCGTAAAATTGAGCTAAATTACTCATGTAAGATTTATTATTAGTGTGAATGGTAGGAAATTGTTTGCAAATAAGTTTTAGATTGATATTAAATTTTATTTGGGAGATTTTTAAAGGGCTGTAATTAAGTTTGGAATACGTATTGCAATCTGACAAAATGTTGTTACATCTAGTGATATAATCTTTATGATTTAATATACCGATTTAGTTACCTTTATCACTCGTAGTTATCACTATTTCTTTATTCTTTTTAAGTTCTGTTAAAGCATTATAAAATTTAATTGGAAGTTTATCTTGTTTGTTGCCAGTAACTATTTCCAATTCATTACAAGATGGCTTTAGATAAACTCTGTTGATTGAATTTATCATTCATTAAACTTTTGTCCCATCGTATGGACAATCAACTGAAGAACAGTGCAAAACTTGATTATCTGATCCTCTCTAGAAGCAATATGATAACACTATCCTAAACAAAAGGTTTCCTCAGTCTTTTTAAGTAAATAATTAGAGAAGCGTTGATAATTGCATCTTGATTAGATGAAATAAAAGCATAAACTTTGTTTTTGCAGCATTAAGAGTTAAGGTTTAATGATTGAGACTTTTTACTTACTATAACGTTTTTGGTTTGATGTGCCAAGTCTAATAAAGTTGTAAAATTTTCTAGTTGGTCAGGAAAAACTGAATGCCAATGGTTTTGAAAAGACTTAAATGCAATGTGGCATTTTCTGAAACTTCGTTTGATTTCACATTTAATTTCATGTGATCTTTTCCATAGTATGGTAATTTTGCGACAGAAGAAATGGTTAAATTTCGTATCTTTGTGATAGGAACTTGCGATACAACGTGTTTTGTAGGTATAGACAAGGTTCGTTATCAACATTTTCTCATGGAAACAATTTTGACCATTACTCTTAATATTTAGCGAGGAGTCATTTTACTATCATATAACTTAGAATAATTTTCTCGTGGGAGAAATGCTAAAGTTATGCCGTTGTTTTCGGGTAATCTATTCTTATGTAGACAAAACTTTACTTTGACAGTAATACAGATACTATTGTATGGTGGAAAATATACCCTTGGCCACAACTAAAATCCTTTATTACCGACACATTAACAAACCTATTTAACAAGATAAAACTTATAGTAAAAAATTTACGTTTCGCCTAATCAGAGTTATACAAGGCGCCGACCCCTCTTTCTCAGATTGTTAACAGTTGACAGAGAATGAATCATACAGAGAAAAAAGGGAGACGTAAAACACTAAGTGCTTGATCTGAGCCTTGTGAGTTGGTCTGTATGAATCTTTTTTCCTTGATATCGCCTTTAGGAAATTGAAGCAAGCAGAAAGGAGTTCTGAATCTTATCCAAACTGTAATTCGCCTGGAATCTTGTTAAAATTATCTGTAATATAAATGAAACACGATTCTATTATTTTTTCTTTTTGTTAACACTGATTGCAATAAATTCAAGGAGAAGGCATTCCTGTAAATGTTCAATTATTATGCTAGTAACTGCACATGAATAAGTTAGTACGCTGAATTTTTAGAATCTTTCTGATTAAATCATCCCCATGCTGATTCAATCTTCTGTGGAAATCGTTGCTCTCAAATATAAACTTTGGAACCAATCTGCAACATGGATACTTGTAAGCCTTGAGAATCTATTTAGTTACCGGATTCTGGCGGTTTAAAAAATTCGTTTTAAGAGGAATGGTATAGCTCATTTTATAGTAAGCCAAAATGTTTCTTAGGAAGATATTTGTTTAATTTATCGACTTTAAGATTTGAAGGAATGGGAAAAATGTTGACATTAGTTCTTGGAAATAGGGCAGTAACTGATTATATATTTGATTTGCTTGCGCTAGGCTGAAATTGATGACATGGATTGGTCAATCTTAACCTTTAGTAGATAAGTAA
>JABUQX010052843.1:0-2500 GCA_015478945.1 Trachelipus rathkii
AGAGAGAGATTAGAATTGAGCTGCGACATTAGCTTGTCAACAATAACATCAATTTAAAAAATGATTAGATATTGAACATATGAACAAAGAGTATTTTTTGGAACAGATCAGTGAATTGTTTTTACAATATTATCAAAAATGAATTCAAAAAGGTTTTAAAAGATTTGTACATAATAGAGTTAATCTATATAGATCACAAACCGATATAAGCCACTATGGAATTATGTACGCAGGAAAGCTAAATGATGCAGATATCGCAACGTAAGGAGTTTGTGATACTCATTTTTCTGTTAATGGTTTTAGAACAATAAACTAATGAGCATGGTCCTAGAATTTTTGTACAAAAACAAAGCTCAATGGCCTGAGGCAAAATAAAGGAAAATAAATTATGATGATGAAAAATGATGAAATTATAAAAAGTAAACCAGTGATGGCCATACAACTCCAAGAAAGCTCAACAGACAAGCTCATACATTCTGTCTCAGATTGGATGAAATTAAAAACAAAGGTAGCATGGATTTTAAGAGTTAAAGAAAATTTGCATAAAAAAGCCTGGAATAAAGGTGCTATGACAATTACAGAATTAAAAGATGCAGAAAAGGCTATTTACAAATATGTACAAAATAAAGAATTTCATGATATACAATACAAAATAAAAAAGAAAGAAGCCTTACCAAAGAGGCACATTTTGGCAAAATTCTTACCATTTATAGATGATAATGGAATATTAAGAGTAGGTGGGAGGAATAAAAATCTGAATGATGTATCATATGATTTTAAACATCCAATTATCTTGCCAAATAGTCATGTTACAATGTTAATAATGAGACATTACCATAGAATTAATGGGCATTTAGGAAAACAAACAGTTTTAAATGCTTTAAGAGAAAAGTACTATATCATTGGAGCAAGTAGAAGTATTAAGAAGATCCTAAAAGATTGCATTATATGCAGAAAGCTCCATACAAAGCCAACTCAGCAGTTGATGGGAGATTTGCCCAAAGATAGATTAGAATGTGATATACCACCATTCACGAATATTGGTATTGATGCCTTTGGTCCTTTTCTTATAGTAAGGGGAAGGGGGAAAGTAAGAGAAAAAAGATATGGATTAATATTTTCATGTTTAAGCAGTAGAGCCATACATTTAGAGATGTTATATTCATTAGATACTGATGCTTTCATCAATGCTCTAAGAAGATTTATCAGCCGTAGAGGTAATGTGAAATTAATCCGATCAGATAATGGATTGAACTTTGTGAAAGCTAACAAAGAATTAAAGGGACAAGTTAAAAATTGGAATAGTAAGCAAGTAAATAAATTTTTTGAGCAAAAAGAAATACAGTGGATATTTCAACCCCCTCATAGTTCTCATAAAGGAGGTCATTTTGAAAGACACATTAGAACTGTAAGAAATATATTACAATCTTCACTCTTAGAACAGCCAATAAGGTTGACAGATGATAACTTGAACACTTTGTTCTGTGAGATAGAATTCATTATAAATAACAGACCAATAACAGAATTTTCAAATGATTTAGAAAACTTAGAAGCTTTGACACCAAATCATTTATTAACCCTTAAAGGAAATATAACATTCCCACCAGGTTTATTTCAAGATAAAGATTGCTACTTATATAAAAGATGGAAACAAGTTCAGTATCTTGCTGATTTGTTTTGGAAAAGATGGATCAAAGAATATGTCCCTTTATTGCAAAAAAGAAGTAAATGGTATAGCAGAAAAAGAATCACAAAGAAGGAGATTTAGTTCTTTTAATAGATGAATTCAAACCAAGAAATATGTGGAATTTAGAAAAAATAGTAAAGTTTACAAAGATAACTCAAACAGAGTGAGAACTAAGTAGAATGTTGAAAATAAATAAAGACAAGAATACTTTAAATACAACAATTTTGAAAAGACCAATAACAAAATTGATCTTGCTGAGAGAAAGTGCAGGTTTATAACAAGAAGACAACAGAATTATAAACTTAAGGAAACTAAGAATAACAAGAAAACTTAATATTCTTAGCAAAAGGGGGAATATGTTATATTTTGTATTAAAATATAAGAAAAAAAATAATAATAATAAAAAATAAAAAAGGAAAATTAAAGAAAATTCATTACCATTCATACTATATGAGCATCAACTGTGGTTACAAAATTTTACCAAAATATTTCAAGAGTAGAAAAGCAAAAAATGATTGCAAAACAAGAAAATTGCTGAGGAAATCAGAATTGAAGGTGGGGCAACATAAGGACTTGCAAATAGAAAACAGGCTAAAGAAAGCCAAATAATAAGTAAAAAATAGTATATATGAAGATACTTCAAGCAAACAGGCTGTTGAAACAACAAAACTGTCAACTTTGCTAAAGTAAACAAAGAAAATAAAAGCAAAGTACAGAATTTGAACTTCAGTCAAGAAAGAAGATATTGAAGACTACTTAGTACCATCTATTTAATCAATTCAAGGGTTAATTAATTTCACAAAGAAGAAACTA
>JABUQX010052843.1:10000-43486 GCA_015478945.1 Trachelipus rathkii
TAAGAATAATACAAGAAGCCGTATGGTCCTTTTTAGACTGTCCCAGTCAACAATAAAAATTAATAATTAAGAAGCCACATTTGCCCCTTCTAGAATGTCCCCAGTCAACCCATAATAAATTAATAAATAACAGATAATACTTAAGAGCACATATGCCTACCAAGAATGTCCCAGTCAACCAATAATAATAATATATATAATTAATAACTAAAAATAATAATTAAGAAACCGCATTAATTGACGCTTCTAGAATGTCCAAGTCAACTCATAATAAATAAGAATAATACTTAAGAAGCCGCATGGTCCTTTTTAGACTGTCCCAGTCAACCAATTAAAATTAATAATTAAGAAGCCGCATTGGCCCCTCTAGAATGTCCCAGTCAACTCATAATAATATCAAATAATAAATAAGAATAATACTTAAGAAGCCGCATGGGCCTATCTAGACCTGTCCCAGTCAACCAATAATAATTAATAATTTAAAAATAATAATTAAGAAGCCGCTTTGAACATTGACCCTCTAGAATGTCCCAGTCAACTCATAATAAATATGAATAATGCTTGAGAAGACCGCATGCGGTCATTTTTTAGAAGACTGTCCCATTTCCCCCCTTTGTCAACCAATAAAAATAATAATTAAGGAGCTGCATTGGCCCTCTAGAAGTCCCAGTCACCCATATAATTAATAAATAACAATAATATTTAAGAAGCCGCATGGGCCTATCTAGACAACTTCACTCCTATTCTTATCCTCAAAGCCAAAAATCTACCTCCTCGTTGCTTTACGTTGCGCCCTCTTCAGCATATCTGTCTTTTTATAATAAGGGTTCTAAAATTGTAGACAATATTCAAATACTGGCCTAACATATCTTATTATACGACCACAATACAAAAAACAATATATATAATTAGTCTGCATCTGGCATTAATTTTCAATTTTTAACCCTAGGTCCCTAGCTCTGGGTTCAAAATCTACAATGGAAACAATGAAACATAAGCAGCACTAAAGAATGTTACAGACTGAAACGCGGTTACAACTGCCAATAGTTTATTAAAAATTTAAAAAAATATATTAAAAACTTCATATTATATATAGTTTTATTTTAATTTTTTGTTTATATGAAGTTAAATCACTTAAATATACAAAAAATAAATATTAAAAAAATATAAAAATCAAAAAAAATCAATAATCAATAAAATCAAAAAAATCATGATTTATTTATAAAAATCAAGTAAAAAATGTTGAATTTTTTTAATTTGATTTTTTTTCGTGCCACCCCTGGTTTAGGTAGGCCCATGTGGCTTTTTAATTATAATTAATATTCATTAATTAACATTAATTTATTATTAAAAATTATTCTTATCTTAATTTTATGGGTTGAATGGGACAATCTAGATTGGATTCTCTGCGTCTTCTTCCTGTCTCTTTATATATATTATATATATATATATATATATTATATATATAATATATATATATATATATATATATATACTATATACTATATATATATATATATTATATATATATATATATATATATATATATATATATATATATATATATATATATATATATATATATATAATATATATATATATATTTCGCATGACGACACGCATCTGAAAAAATCAAAAAATAAACAAATCAAAAAAATCAATAATAATGACAAAATCAAAAATTGATTTTTTCCTAAAAAAATTCAAAAAAATCACCAACCCTGTTATAAAACAAATAATAAACTGTTTACAAATATATATATATATATATATTATTATATATATATATATATATATATATATATATATATATATATATATATATATATATATATAAATATCTAAATATATCTATATATAATATATAATATTATATATATATATATTATATATACTATATATATATAATATATAATAAAGGTTATGAACAAAAAAATTTAGGCCTGTATAGATAGAAATCCAATGAGCTTTTTAAGATAATTACAATAAATGACAAGAAAAATGACAATTATTTCGTTAAATTCTTTAAAAATGTTTCGCGCCATGACAATGAAAAATTCTGAACTTGCAAAATACACTAGTACAAATTTATATTCTATTTCATAAAATTTTACTTTAAAATATAAAAGATCACAATGTTTTTTATCCAATTTTTCAACTTCTATATGCTTGTTCCTCTTATATATTACCATTAATCCTCCTCCTTTTTTGTCCCCTTTGTCTCTATTGCTTATTATATTGCACAAATAATTTCTAAGTAAAAACCTATGAATTGTTAATTGAGTTTCTACTAAATACTAAATCATTTTCCTTATTTACTAATAGTTCAATTTCAGCTAATTTTGTTTCAAGTGTCAGTCCTTGGATATTAATCATGTTTAGTGTTAGCCTAATATCGCTTACCATTTTATTCCTATTGTCTTTACTTAAGCCTACGAAAATTTCCATCTCCATAATTTTACCTGTTCAATACCTCCACCAGTTTCTCCCTTTTCTCTCCTATCCTTCAGCTCTTTTCTAAGCAAATTTCCTACTTCCCTCTCTCTTTTTGTTAGGTCTGGATTAATATATACTCTCTGAAAGTGCGCGCTATTTCTTAGTGCTTTTGCTTTCTTCAATATATTTCACTTTTCCTCCCCTGTTTTCATTTCATCTAACAGTGGTATATGCCTAAAGGGAAGATTGGGGTGTTTCTTTCTAACCATGTTGTCTTAACAATATCAAACTCTGTTACCCCTATTTCTGTATTCAGAACTTATGTTTTCTGTCCATTTTGATCCAAAGATTGACTCCTGTGTACCTTTAAATATATACACAAGTATATAGGCTTGGAACTCTTTCAATACTCTATTAGAACATTCTTCTCTAATGGTTTTCTTAAAGCTGGCTTATCTCTTGAGGATGTTTCATTTTTCTTCTTTTCTCTTCTCAGTTTCCTATTTCTACTTGCAATTCTTTTATTCTGTGTCTGCATAAGTCATTAACAATTTATGTCAAGTCCACAACATGTTTTTCTTATCGTTTAACATTTTATATTGATTTTTGTTAATATCAGCACAAATTTGGTGTAGCATGAAACCACACTGTACGTCGCTCACATTCTATACTATCCCTTCTTAGGTCCCTATGTTTGGTTGCATTTGCCACACTTATATTCTTTTATTTCAGTTCCCACTAACATCACGTTTTTTATAATAAATATTGTTAGGTATAACTATATTAACATTTTAAGATACATTTTTCGTAATTCAAAGGTTTGTTTGTTAAATGTTTTTTTTTCTTTACCCTTAAAAATATTTTATTAAAGAAGGCGTGATTTAATGGGGAGACTAAATAAAAAAAAAATTATAAAATTTTGAAAAGTCTCGATAAATTTTGTAAAAATTTTGAAAAAAAATATGCGATCGGGAACTTGAGAAAAGAAGCTTAAGATTACACATGCTTAAACATGAAAATATATCCCCCGCAGTTGTTTACCTTGACGTTGGTGGGGGGGCTCTCTGGGACACTGTTGGGCAGGGTATACTGCCCTGCCCTGCAGTGTCCTAGAGCGAAGAAACAACTAACATCAAGTTGAAAAACCAGACCCTACATTAGGTGGGCTGTCAGGTGGGTGGAATGCTTGCCACAGTTCACTTTATCCATCATCAATATCAGTAAATTTCGTACACCTCGAATATTTCGAGAGAAATTGATATAATGGTCTGGAGAAAAACCAGCAACTCCGGTTCTTGGTGCACTGGGGTGATGTGGTGGCATTTCCGTTTTCCAGAGGCGGATGCTTCCCACCCTTCCCAGGGTTTTTGGATGTGCCTCTTCCGCGCATCTGCCTCTCCCCGGAATCCTTCTCTTTCGTCTCTCGGTGCTAGTCCTCCGAGCAATGAAAGTTCGATTCCCCGTACGTCAAACTGATTCGCTTACGCTGTTGGGCTGGTTTAAAACAGGACCAGTTCCGACGGGTCGGTGTCTCGGGCGAGGAATCTGAACAGCTCGGGGTGACCGGGTACTGACGAACGGAATGAGAATTCGGGTGACGCGTGCATGGATGGCGAGTTGTCCATGCCTTGGAGGGAATCCATGTGGGCTCCGCGGAAGATATGGGGTGCCATTCTACGCACTTCAGGCACATGTTCAGGGGTGCTGGGGGTTTATCAGAGTTCAAAATTGTAATTTATCAAATATGCAGTCAATTATGGCAGAGGCAGTGGAACAGGTGTAAGGGATGGCTTCCAGCAATCAAACCATTGATTCAGGACTGGAGTTATACATACAAGTTAAAAAGAAGGGAACAAGTGGTCTTGTCACGTTTACGCCTTGGGGCACCTTTATTTGAGAATCTACATTATTTTGAAAAATCTTCTTTAAAATTGTGTTCACTTTGTAATGTTAAACTAAGTGTTCTGCATATATTTATGACTTGCCCATTATTTCAACGACAAAGAGCATATTTGAGACTGAAGTGTCAAGAATTGAAGGTATCATTTGATATAAATACTTTACTCTCATCTATGTTTCCTGGAAATTTTATTCTTCATTTTTTGAGGGAGTGTCAAATATTTTCCACTATATAAAAGTGCAGTGTTTACTTTGATACAATGAGTTTTTTTTTTCCCTCTATCTGTGATTGGATTAATTAAAATAATTTTGCACGTGCCAATATCCTAGTTGATGAGGAGCACGGAAAATTCATCAAGGTATCAAGATAGTAATATATATGATTATATAATTAGTTGTATGTTTGTATAATTTTTTTATTTATTTTATTTTTATATAATTTAATAGAAATTTTAGGAAAGTACATGTAGACAGTTTAAATAAATATATATTAAATGAACATTCCTAGTCACGTAAGGCTAGTTCATAAATGTTTTATTTTATAGCTATAGTTTTATTTTAAAATGATTTATCTGTATTTTATATTGGTAATAGTAGTGCATAGGGGTGTCACCCCCGATTTTTATAAAAATCAAATGATATACTCTAAAAAAATAATGAAGAATAATGCAAACGAAAATCGACGCTCTCTTTAGGAAAAAAAAGTTACAGTAATAGTAGTGCAGATTTTGATAAATATTTTCATTAATTGATTGCAATTTTGTCAATAAAAACTACAAAATTGTTTTAAAATGCCATCATTCGTAAAAGATTTTTTATTTTAATGATGTTACAAAATCTATTATAGAGTGTAGAATATGCAACAGAAAAATCAAAGAGGTAGTATACCAAAAACATTTAATACAACTCCACTTCATAAACATATGGAAAATCTTACCAGAAGAGAATATCTGGAAGTCAAAAATTTGGATAGTATAAGGGAGAGATTTTCTAGAACAAAACACCCCAAAATAGCGAAAGATCCAAGCTGTGAAACAAGTGAGTCTTGAGGAAAGTTTCTCCACAAAAAAGATTTCGTATTACCAACCAGTGTTCTGCTTGCACTCATCGCATTCGTACCTCCTGCATTCACCTGTCTTTCATTTTCACCCCCATAGAAATCCTCTAAGAACTTTACCATAACTTCATACGGATTTGCCTTCAGAGCATCCCTATACGACTTATACTGCAGCACTGGTGAAGCCCTTTCATTCATTTCCCTACCACTGTACACATCATGCCTCTCATACTCCTCTCTATCTCTTTCATTCTTCTCAAACTCACGATCTTCTACTATTTCTAACACATCCCTCCATTGCAATCGTTCCCTACTCCACCTCATTTTCTCTTTGCGCCTAGCATTTATAAACTCCGCCACTGGAGGAGGGATCGTCTCCAGGAATTTCTTCATCAACATTTTGTTTTCATTTATCCCCTCATCCCCAAACTTCACTTGAGCCAATGTTTCCAACCTATGTGCATAATTATCCAATCTTTCATTCTTTCCTCTCCTAGCCTTATCAAAGTCATTCACACGTCTATACTTTACACCCCCCTTTACTCTTTCCACCTGTTCCAACATTCTTTCTTTTACCACTTCATACTTCGGCTCACCCACACTCACAATAGCCTTGTAAAAATCAAACATTCTCCCTTCCAAAAACTCACCTAACTCTTTAACCCAAAACACCTTATTTTCATCAAATTTCTCCTTACAGTAACTCTCATACTCTCTAAAAAATTCACACACATCCTTTGTTCCATACACATTATATTTATTAATCTTCGGAATGTCCCTAATAAGGACACTCCGTGCAACTTGAACATCATCTCTCGAGTCTTCAGACGTGGTATCCTCATAATTCTCATTCAGTTCCTCATTCACACTACTATATAAAGAATCTATACTCTTACCTTTTGCTATCACTCTTCTTTCATGTCTTCTATTCTTCGACGTCTTCTTCTTCTGATCCTTCTTCTCTTTTTTCTTTTCTTCTTTCTCCTTCTTCTTTCTATTTTTATCTTCTTTCATTTTCTCTTTATCCATATCCTTCTCATCCACATCACTTACAATCTTTTCCTCTTCCAAAACTCTCTCCCTTCTGTAAATCTACTATCTTCGGAGTAGAGGTTACTCTCTTTTGCGTCCCTTTCGTTCCAATCTCTTTTGCAAACCTCTTATTCAGTATATCATCCATTCTTGCTTCCATTCTCATTTCCATTTGTTTTTCTCTCTCCTGCATTCCTTCTTCCATCTCTCTCAGTCTATCAATTAAGTCCTCATTCTCCTTTCTTTCTTCTTTAAAATTTCAGTCTCTCTACTTCCAATCCCAATCTCACTTCCTCGGTGTAGCTATCTTACTGCTATCGTCTATGTCCCCTTGGTCCTCCGTCCAGACGCCCCACATTGGCACAGAAATATGTTGTGGTTTTTTGAAGCTCACAATCTCGATAGTTCGTGGGTCCGGTAAATAGAAAAACCGGAGAACAAACAAACAATAAAAATAAACACAATAAACTCAGGAAAAAAAATCAAACGCAAAACACACAAAGCAAACACACTTTTATTTAAAACACAACCTGGCAAGGTGAGTTGCTACTACAACCCCCCTCACCACAACAAGGTAACCAACACTGATACCAATCCAAACAAATAAATAAAAAAAAAACTTAATCTATAATGAAAACTTAAACCTACAAAATACACTTAGGCCCTATATAAAAATTTTTTTTAAAACTTACTAAAAAAAATAAGATTAAATAAAATATCCCATATAATAATAAATTTCCCTTAAATAAAAAAACACTTATAAATAAACTGAACACTGCACTCCTTGTAAATCCTTGTTGGAGGACGTTCTAGAAGCACCCCTAAAAAAATAAATAAGACTGGTAAATTATGAGACAAAACAAAAACAAAAATCCAAATTACTACATCATCAAAATCCAGCCACACTTTCATTCCTTACCCACCAACATGGCTTCAAAAATCACACTCCATCTATACTGCGCTAACAAACCACACAAATCATTATAAACGGCTTAAACAAAGCTCCATCCCACAGAACAATACTGCTAGCCATTGACATCAGTAAAGCTTTTGACAATGTACCCAGACACATCCTCATTCAAAAAATACTAAACTCACCCTTTTCAAACATTTATAAAAAGTGGCTAGCAAATCTCATATCTGGATGCAATGCTCAGGTATCAAGCAGACATCAGTTCTCAAAAACCATAAAATTGAGAAATTGAATCCCTCAAGGCGTCATCTTGTTTCCTTTCCTATTCAACCTTTTCACAGCTGACATCCCCATCCCTCAATCTCCCAATTCACACCTTATAATTTATGCAGATGATATAACCATAACCATACCAAACCCCTCCATATCCACTGCTACAACTCATACTCAGACCTGCCTAAACCAACTAGAAGCCTGGTTATCTTCAAACAATGTCAGCCTCTGCCAAGAAATCATCTATATATAACCCTGATCACCACCGACACACCAATCATCATTACACCCACAATTAACTCTAAATAACTATCATCTCCCTAAACAAGACACCTAAAATTCTCGGTATAACCTTTGACACCCACTTTACCTTTACACCTCGCATTCAAACCATCATTAACAGCAAACAGATAACTAATTTTAGTTTAAAGACACCTATCTTTCACAATCTGTATCAGGACAACGAACAAACCAACACTGACTCCTATTTCATACAATTTTCCATTAGAACTCCATATTCACTATGAGATCAACAGTCCTGGTACCACATTACTTACGTATAAATCTCACCAACTAAATCATAATTACAAAGGATCGCATAAACACTGCCGCTTTATTTGAAACTATCAATACGAAGGCTCCCTGATAAAGCTTACTCTCCAATTCAACACCTATACACAAGTGAAACTAAAATTTCTCATCCAATGTCAGATCACATTGCTGGGCAAGGTGGGGACTGAGTGTAAACCCAATTCTATAGCCAGTAGCATTTCACTCACCACCAATGAATAACGACCACTAGTACAAGACCAACTTATATTAAATTCCATCTCTTTATTCCGTCTGACCATTTATACTCCTAATAAACATGATGATTACTTCATTAGAACATCCCCCCTCCTTCCTTAACAACACTTAGTGCTCTCTCTGGCAAACATATTAATTTTCCAGACATTCTCTTTCACCACTACACAGCATAGACATTTTTGGGATCATA
This sequence comes from Trachelipus rathkii, assembly GCA_015478945.1. NCBI lineage: Eukaryota > Metazoa > Arthropoda > Malacostraca > Isopoda > Trachelipodidae > Trachelipus > Trachelipus rathkii. The sequence continues at coordinate 18,608 of JABUQX010052843.1, forward strand.
ACTAATCCGTTCACTCAAAATTTAACCTTTGCTATAATTATTGCGCCACAGTCGCATCATCAACTAACTACAGAATAACTCACATGGAGAATGCAAATCTCACTTTCCAGATGATAGATCTGGGTCAGATCACCAGGCCTTCCGCAAAAATAAATTGAGACACAAGAATGTAGGACACCCTTAGGACGCAAGAGCAGATTTGTGTCTTCAACTTTTACTGTTAGAGGTGCAAAGTAACATAGAGGCTTGCTCTAATACACTTACAAACGATAGATCTATCAATTTTACGGGCCTATAACTGATAGACAATAGTATACCCTCTCACTACCTAACCTTTATTCACAGAGCCACCTTTCCAAATATCAGATATGGTAAACTTCTCATAATAAAAAGAAAATAGAGAGTGAAAAATTTGAGAGAGAGATTCTTGTGGAGCGTTGTTCTTGTGTTCTACTTCTGGAGATGGACCATTCTCGGGTTACAAAGTCCGGGTTATACAAGATAGAGTGTTAGATGGAGAGGAGAGCTCAGAGACGGGTTGTGCAGATTCAAGTAAATATCGAATAGGTACACTAGGTACGTCATGCTCTCATCATTGCTCTTTTACGTTTTTATAACCTGGGGTGTGGTTTTATATTATTATAGTAGTATACCGGGGGTCATTTGCGCTCACTTGGTTACGGTCAAACTGGGAGGAGTATACACACATATATACTCTATTTTATTTTATTATTTATATTATTTATTATTTATATTTTCTGTGTACACTCATCAATGCCATACTGGCTTAATATATATACTAATATATATTATATATAGTATATATATATGATTATAATATATATATATTTATATTAATAATATAATTAGTATTAATATATATAATATATATAATTTGATAATGGCTAATTAATTATGAGTAAGAGTTTCTTCTTGAACCTGAAATTCTGAATATTTAATTCGATATTTGTTACAATATTTTATCAATTTGAAACCCATTTGGGAATGAACTAGTGTTGTGACATGGGCTATATTCCTCTTTTTGAGTCATTATTTTGACCTGTTTCAAATTAAAATACTTATTATAATAATAATACTTGAAACGTCATTAATTTTTAACATCTGAAGAGTTAAGGTCCACATAATTTTTTGTTCGCATATTTTAAAAAAAATTAATTTCAACATTTTTTGGAAAATGTTTATAAAGTTTTAGCATTCTTGCAAACTTTTATTTTGTTTCATAGTAGTTTAAAGGTATTGTGAAAAGTGTTCAGAGATAAAAATTATAAATTTATTACGTAAAAGTGAAATTTTTAGTAGTTTGTATTCATTAGCTAGGTAAATTTTTAAATAGTTTGTGAAAAGTTTTATGTAAAAAAGCAATTGAACATTATGAAAAATAGGTGAGGAAACGGCTGTTATTTTATTGTAATAGTCATATAAATCTTTGGCCTGACGCAAGTATATACTGGTTTTTTATCGCAAATATTATTACTGGGGGATTCTATCATTAAACTTTTTAGATTTACAAGTGATAACGTTAAATTAATATACAGTATTAGACTCTGTCAGTTTTGATTTAACACTTTAAATGATTCGTGATTTATAATGAATCTGAATTTGAAATCATTGTTTTCATCAAAATATATTGTTTTCATTTAGACTTTTTTTCAATAACATCTGTGCTTCATTTATGAGTTAGGCAACTATTTAACAAAACATTGATATCGAATGAGGAGTTTGCACTATAAGGTTGTGGAATGGATTTAACTTTTTTCCGTTAGCTATATGATATATATAATATAATAATATATATTTTTATATTAATTTAATATAGATTATATTAATATATATATATATTATATAATATATGATATATATTATATATATATATATATTATGATTGTATTATATATTATGGGTGGTATTATTGTAGTATATATCTTTCACTGGTCAACATTAGTGAGTCAACTAGGAGCCCCCTAAAATGTGAGTTTATTATAACAATTTTAGGGGGCATCGAGCCGATTTATGGGGGTAACGGAGTGAGGGGACGTTAAATACTTAATGTTTACCGGAGGGGATGGTCGGTTAAGGACCGCCCGCGCCCACAAAGACGCAAAAAGCGGGGGTTCCTTTGGAGACCATGTTCCGGACTTGGAGGTGGGGGATTAGTTCCCTTCGTAGTTCAACACTAGAGGCCATTGATTGAGAAGTTCTCCTGACATTTTTAACCTAGTAAACAATGAGAGAGTGCGCGACGTGACTACTCCTTCTAGTTTTGACTGGTTTTAATTAAACGTTAATAATAGCTAGGAATATAACCTCAAAATATTAATAAATCTTAACCGAACAATTGATTCGTATGTCTAATTTTGTTGAGAGCTAACATCTTTATTCTATCGACATAGGCAAGCGCTATCCTTACTCGAGCACAGTCTCATAAGCGCGGGTTAGAGGAACATTCTTCTGATTTACTTATATATTTAATTTATATATTGGATCCTAGAAGGTCCACCGGTATTCTTTACGCTTGTATCGTTGGAGGTATAAAAAGATTGTGGTGCTGCCATGATTTATTGTAGTATTAGGGGGTGATAATAGGGTTATTCATTTATGATTTACAGGTAAGGTGGGGGCTCTCTATTTACTATGGAATCAGGGAATTACATAATACATATTATCCTTAAAATCTATAGTTCACCTAAATTTATTTCTATATGGAATCAATTTCTAGGGGAGATAACCTTAGAGTTTATTTATCCAGAGTAAATCCATTTTAAAGAAGACTACTATTATCAACTTTATATAGGGGTAAAAAGGTAGTAGAGAAGGAATCACCTGTAGTAATAAGAATTATATAGAGTGATAGGATAATTGATATGAGGAGAAACTATTTTTAAGTGAGGTTTTGATATAAGATGAGATAGATTAAGATAGTAATATGATTTTGTGGCCTATTTAGAGAGGGTATAAGCGTCGATATCTATCGATATATCGAATATCAAATGGTCATAGACTAAAATATTCACTTTGAACTTAACCTTAGTGAGTACCTATATAACTGAATGAGTGAATATGATTCGTGATTATTTTGTGTTTGAGGGCCTTGAAATCGTTGCTTTAAGTAATAAGTACTATAAGGTGAATTATAAGCTCTTTTGAAGTATTGTCAGTGAATATGCGCTGAATGAATATTTGAAGATGATGTGAGTTTTTTTCTTATAAATGAGATGATATAAATCAACTAATAGATTCGTAGCTCACTGAATATATTTATAGAGGTGTTATAGTTTTTTAGCTTTAATTTTTACATATATTTTATATTCCACAAAACATTATTAATGTATATTTAATATTTGTTTCTAAAAATATATTATCGATGTTTACATAATTTCGTTTTTTATATTGTGATGTATTGTAGTTATTATAATTTTGGTTTGTGCAGGATGTTTTTAGTGCGAAAAAGTTAGCATTAAGATGTTACATTAAGAAGTGAGTATACTGTTCAATTAATTAATTTCACATTTTCTCTTATTTTCACGACGGTTTCTCTCTAATGTCATGGACACCTATCTTTATCTTTTAGATGACAAATACTTAGTAAGGCTGAGTGGCGCTTTAGAGATTTGGCAGAAATATCACAGCAGAGTAAGAGGCACTACGCAAATACTCTCTACGTGTGCGTATAGAGATACTATAGTTATTCTCGACACTCTTGACTGAGATTGCAGCTATTATGGTGCAATTGAGGACACTTGAATTTCAATCTACATTTATTAAATAATCAATTAATAATAAATAAATGTAAAAATATGTTTAAATTATATCAAATTGTATTATATAAACTAAATTTATGTGTATATATTTATTTTAATTTGTATGTATAAAAATTATAAATGTTTTTGTATTAAATATTTGTATTCGTAATATCTAGCTATTTTTTAAGTAAAGACTAATTAAATTAATGGGAATTATTATGAGGTTAGTATTTGTATTGTTATGTGTAAATTTATAATATAAATAATTATTAAATTAAGTAATATCATTTATTTTAATAATAATTATTAGAATATTGAGTAAATGTGTGAGTAGATAAAATATTATGATATATTGAATTAATATGATATAATTATTATATGTAGTTAGGTACTTCTGTATATTATATAAGTGTAGTGTTTTATTTGAGGTATATAGGATGATATTATGTATATATATATTATTATTGTATGATAGGTTAGTATGATAACATATTATATGATATATATCTAATTAATTATAATGTTTATTATATATATATACATTTATTAATCACATCTTTACAATCGATTTCTATTCCTGTTGCGTATTGTCCTTTGGTGAAAATTATGGCGGTATCATTATCGGGCCAGTTATATTTTCTGTTATTATTGTATGAGTGTCAGAATTATATAGTAGGTCAGTGAAGGTGAGTCATGTTTAGTAGATGGGAGTATATATTTTATGTGAGTGATGAGAGAGTGAGTATTTATCTGAATATATATTATGATGGGAGTATTATATATAGAACGTCTCTGAGAATGGTGTGCACGTTGTGATAATTCTTTCTTACTATAATATCTGTTATTAGGGTAGGCTGTGAGACACGATGAGTACTTGGTAGTTTAATTGATTATAGTATGTAGTAGTGAATCGTGAGTATCTGATTATCTGTGTGTCTTTGTGCTCACTTGCATTCACGGAGTAGAGGTGAGTATACTCTATCTTGAATCTGCGCATTTGATCATGGAGTGCGATGTGCTCCCTGAATCTTATGTGTCATTGTGAGAATTATATCTACGAATATGAATGTTCGTGCTACGGAGCTCGAGTCACTAGTATAGCATCTACACTATATGAACTTACTTATTAGATCTAGAATAAGCTCTAGCGCAATGTCTGAGCTCTGAGAGTGAATGCATAGGATCTTATAGATTAGGTGATACTCGGAAGATTGTTGATGCCTCGATGTCAGATTGAATCACCGAGAGTATAAGCGAGCGCTTCGTAAATGTTATCGCATGTCGATGCTAGCGACTGAGAGCCTGAATACGCGTTATGATTTGCTCACTACGTACCACAACAGCTACGCTCGCTGCGACAGAGTGTCTAGTGTCCAAAATTTAATGCTGGAAGCATCTCTAGTGATGCGTGGGTAGTTTGTGTGTGCTGTACTATTTATAGGTTTGAGTGATGCTGTTAGCTTATATATGTTCTTGTTATTCATTGTGATGTGCCTGTCTGTTCCTTGTCGACGTGGCTGTTTATGTGCTTTTTTGCTCTATTGTCTATTTGGTTAGCATATGAGAGAGAGAGCTTAATACTCTGCACTCACAATTTATGTGATATAATTAGCACACTCACGTATTGCTCTCGATAAGGAGCGTTGTTTATTACGATATCGCGGGTGATGAGATATTGCACTCGCATACGTGATGCAGCAATATGAGCGATTCGCTTCAGACGTCGCGTGCATGAAGTTACTGTGCGTCTTCAGCATCTATAAGCTTCCTCTCACATTATTGCGAAGAGCTGCCGGGAAATTTCATGGCCTTTTGGTTTTTTGCTGTGGCTATTGCTTTGGACGTTGGCAGCTTATCTGCGTTAGCATATGCTGGATAGGTTCTTCACTAATATGTAGAGAAAGTAAGTTGGCTTCACACACTCTATGTGCATCATGTACTTTCTGCTGTTTTGCTTTATTCGTTGGCACATGAGAGGAGGCAATTATTAAATGAGGTTATTGAGTAATATTATATGTGTATTTCTAAGGTTGTTTGCAGGGAGTGCGATTTTATTAGGGTTGTTATTTACTTTGCGTCGATGGTGTTTTTTGCATATAGTGTATTGCGGATGTTGGTATTGTGGTTGGTGGTATCTTGCGGCTGGGTTTGTGTTCGTGATATACCTTAGAGCTCATTCAGCGATTTGAATTATTTTGGTTTCGAATCATCAAACGAGAGCGATGGTTTAAGTTATAAGGCTTGTGGTTTTTTTGTATTGTAGTTGGTAATGTTTGGAGAAACAGTGGTAGTTTGGTATCCAAAACACGTGGATTTGGTCTATACTTTCAGTGTACTTTTGCCTCATAGAGCATACGAGAGATACGCTAAACCATATATAGAGGTGGTCATATACAGAATCACACAATACCATTCTCTATCTCTCTAGGAAGTCTCCTGAACTCTTGAGTAAGCGTCTGCTGGATATAGAACTCTTACATACTCCATTAATTTTCTCACTTACTCGTATTACCTTTCTCTTCAGAATCGCTTGACTACTTTAGATCTGAACAACATCAGGCTACTCTATGACTTTGAGAGTAAGTGTAGTGGTGATCAAAATTTTGATCAAAAGTATCATGTAGAATCTTTTAATGCATTTGACAATTATCTACTATTGTTTCATATAATTCATTATTGAGGTGGCTGCACTTTAGTATCTGCTTGCCAATTACTTAGTGAAACCTGCATTTTAAGTCTGGTCTACTTTAATCATTTCATATATATATATTATTAATATAGATAAAATGGAATATGATTTATTATTTAATATTAAAGTACAATAATAATTAGTAATTTTATTTTTTTTAGTTGATGTTTGAAAGGCAGAATTAGATTTGACGCACACAAATACACTACACAAAAGAGAGAGAGACTTGCACTGAGTGGATCTACTTTATGTACGGCTCACTTCCAATAAACTCTTTAATGGCCACTATGATTTATCTTTAAAGGTCTGATGTTGATCTTAAGTATAGCCTAAACAATTTATCACATTTTGATAATTCAGTGTGCTATAATTATCTGCATAATTTTCACGCGGAACTATGCGGTTAATTTTTAACCATATTTCTTTATTATGTTATCAGCTTAAATATGAGGAACATTACCACGAGGTATATGCATCACATTTGCAAGGTACGGAATGCGATACTTAGTTACACACACAATCAGCTTACATCGATTTGTTTCGGTGAGAACTCTATTAACTAGATTTTTAAAGTTCATTTAAGCATTGTAAAGAGTCTAAAAGATTAATCTAAAATGGCGTGGAGACTAAGAAGGTCTGCATCCTAGAGGAAACAATAATTATGCATCGTCACAAAGGTATTATTGGAGAGGTATGGGATGTTTGTTAACAAAAATGGTATGGCGTGAATTTGTGGGTTACTCCATTCAAACTTATAAATTTGTTTAGTCTGACATGTACTTGCATAACTAAATATGGGTCTAATGGAAGAGCCGATGGACCATTTTAGGATAAGTGCACGCACAATTACATGGAGAGGAAGAGGAAATATAGTATATCGTGTCTAGAGCACTATATTTTGCATCTAGTGAGTGGTGAGTACTTTCAGTCACGCTATGTGTGCGAAGAAGACGCGTGTGAAAAAGAATGCGCATGTTCTAGATTGCTCTTCCCACGCACTTAACTCGTTCCTATTCCTTTTACATTCTCGCGCTCAATTTCTTTCACTTAATTCTTTACGCCATACATTATACTTCACTACAATAAGGCAATGCACTTTGGTTGTTCCAAAACTATATTAATGCTGTTCTACCCAGTCATTCTGGGTACCAGTATCACCAATGTTAGTTATGATGCGCTTATAAAATCAGAATATCAGTGCCTTTGCAATGCTGAAATGTATCCAACCAATCCATAATCATTCCAGAATATTATATAGAAACATCTATTACCTCTAACCATAATCTATGGTATAGCTATCAAATATTGATACCTATATCAATATTTTTGGTAATAGTAGAGTTTACATCAAATTCAAAGATCTGGTAGAGTTATCATTATATATTTGTTGCCGCTTATAATAATTAATAGATAATAATTAGCAATTAATTAGTAATTATTATCTAATCTTTCCTCTTGTAAACACTGAAGCAAAATAAGCATTGAAAATGTTGTTACTCAACATCCTTCGATTCCTTAGACTCTACTAAATTTTTCATTGTGACCAATTTTTATTATATTTGGAGCTTCAAATTGATTTATTCTTTACTATTATTTAAATTTTTATATATAGAAAGCATAAAACTTTCAAGCGTTTATACTGATTCCTTGCTAAATTAATTCTTGCCTGTCTCTATCTTTGCCTTTCTTTATTTAGACTGTTAAGTTTCATTTCTATTTTGTTCCTATTTTACTGTCTCTCTAATATCTTTCCCGTTATTACTTTAACCCTTGAATATTTATTTAAATTTCATCTGACGCTTTTCAATTTTATAATTTTTTTTCATCTGTCTTATCTCTCTATTTTTCACGTCTTAGTTCTTTTAACAATTTCGCATCGTTATTATTATTACTAATTGGGTTATCTTTAAAACCATACTGTTACCATGATATTCATTAAATTTGTTTTAAACCTGGTGTGCCCACATGATAAAACAGTTTTTGGTCTTGTAACATCTTTGATCCCCAGTTAGTTGGTATCACTAGTCTATGTCTCGAAGTTTTGGTAAATTCGCCCATTTCGGAAATTATGATCTTTCCTGTATTATATCTGTCAATTTGGGCCCAGTATGCACATTCGATTTACAATTCAAACTATATATTAGCTAAATATTAATACGTAATTTTTCTAAGGTAGTTATTATATTTATTAATTAATTTTAAATATTTTGTATAGATTGAAGATTTCCAAACAGTGTACTCACGAATCAAGACCTTAAACTAAAGCATATTAATATATTATTTTTTATACTGGTATTTTGAGGCAAATTATTTTTTTAGTTGATTTAAATAAATATGGTGGTGCTGAAATTTTATCGGTGATTTTATTATATTTAACCTACAGTTTTTTTTATTAAAACCCTCATTTTATTTTTTTGGAGTTTAAGGGGTATTATTAATGAGATAGCCAACGTGGTTGTTTTTGAAAATTGGAATTTAAAACAAAAATTATTATTTTTCTTATAAGTAGTGAGAACAAATAAATTTCTAAGCTATGTTTGAGGAAGAATAAATTTATTATTATGCAAAAGTGAGGTAATATTATACGGTATCTAGGTAACGAGTGACCTACATAGCCATACCGTCAGTACTAAAGGTGAGTATCTTAAGTGAACCAAAAGCTTCAACCATAAGGTCACCAAAGGTTACCAAATAGTATTCATTTATAATTTATATACAAAGGTATCAACTTACAAAAGTGTCACTACAAATAACTTAAGTAAGATGAAAATAGAGAAGTCACAAAAAGGGTATCACACAAATAGTTACACTGAAAGGATCAAATGTATCCCTCACTAATAATTTTTGATACCCAAAATATTACTAAGTAAAATATAACTGTATTTATCATATTATATTGATACCTAGAAAAACATGAGAAATTGTAAGAAAGTGAATTTGATCATGTTTCTTCTGATCCGATTTACGTAGACTCGCTAAAAGGGAGCCTACGGTACTAAATTTTTCATTTCGGTTTGGATATCCACATCACTTGCAATATAGTAAAATTATCGAATAATTTAGTTATTATTATTATTACACTCTTTAACCTTTTTAAGATCCATGTTAATGATGTTTTATATAATATATATGTCTCTAAGAGTAACTTAATTTTTGGTATGAGGACAACTTATATAGATATTATTTAAAAGACTCAACTAAATTTATTAACAAAGAATGATTTATTTTTTTTTTGTTTCGGTTATTAGATGATATAAATCGGGTTATATTTTAATTTTTAGTGCTTATTTTGGGGGATTAAGGTAATTCTCAACCTATGGAACAAATTTGATTCTGAAAATAAGAATAGTATTTCGGTAACGAAATCTATTGGTTGTTAAGACGACTAAGGGGATCAGTAGAAAAAAAACACTTTTTTTGAACCAGGTAAGATAGCAAGATAAAAGATTTAGAGAGAGCTTAACTACTATTAAAATAGGAGTATCACTACTCACACTCTCAAGCTGACTGGCATAAGATATGGAGAGTTCATTTTTCCTTATTGAAGACGATTAGTAAGATTTAACACATAGTATGAGAGTTTTAATTTATTTATAATTATTAAATATATTGTACTACATGGGGCATTACGGCCAATTAGGATCGCAGGTCTTTATTTGAAATTTTCCTATATATTCTTGAGGTGTGTGTTGCGGAAAGGATACAATTTCATTTTTTTTTATTTGTAATTTTATATTCTTCCCATAGTCTGATTACTTTTAAAAAAAATTTCATTTTAAAATTTAAATTATTTATTTTGAATTTTTAGGATATTCATGTGTAGAAGTTTTTAAAGTTATATTATGTGAACAAGAAAAGTATATTTTGTTCAGTTTTTGGGAGGAACATATCTGGTATAATTAATATTAATTAAATTTTAAAAGGTATAAAACTACAATTAGATAATATTCATATTGAATTATGTAAATAAGATATCTAAAGTCGTAGTAATTCAAACACTATTTATGGAAATTATATTATGTACAATCGGATCAAACCACACCTTATTTTATACATATATTCTAGAGTCTTATAGATCTTAGATAATCTCGAGGCGAGGGAAATCACATTTATAGCTGTACAAATATGTTACAATTCGGACTAAGGAGAGAGCTGACAACTCATTGGTTGAGACTTGATTGCATAGGTCCTAAATAGGAACTTCTATACAATGTATTTGCCTCCCTTGAGGGAGCATTACGCTCTTTGCCATTTGGTTACTATTCTAAAAGCAATTTTTGAAAATATTTGAATAACAGGTGTTTGAATTTTTTGAAACTTAGCTGTAATTATGCTCTAATAGGGAGAAACTTTTTGGGGAGATTAGCATACACGTATTATGTTTTGTGTATGAGAGAGCTCTTAAGGTAGAGCGTTTTTTTTGTCTGTGTCGGAGAGATCTTTGGAAAGTTATTGATTTCGAAGAGGAGCCTGTTTTAGCTATATTTAATTTTAGTTATGGAGAAAGAAACGCACTTCTAACAGAACTTAATATCTGGTTTTTTTTATAAGTATTTTTCTTTTTTATTAAAAGCTGTTATGTAAATTAAATATGTATTTAATCATAAGGATATATAAAAGAATTTGTGAGACTGAATATCCTATTCATTCATACCGAATGGTTTACTCATACGCAGTTATTCTGTTTTTTCTACATTGTTCTCTATTGTTCCTACTCAGTTTGCCCTACAAAATTGTAAACTAAAAACACAATCGCTTCAGGCGGTCAAAGCTATCTTAGACTGTCAGCGGACGATTTAATAGAGTTCGGCCAAATTTTCTTGTTGTAATAGGGTAATAGCGATGCTTTCCATTGTGTAGGGAGGCATGGAAAAGGCGAGAAAAAAAATTATTAATAAGGAGAGATTCTTATAACAGAGAGTTATTAGGTTTGTCTGAATCGCTAGAGATTACGTATCATACTTTTAATTCGCTGGTGTTTTTTAGTTCTAATGCAGTTTTGACATAAACTGCAGTTCTATATACCATTTATTAATAGCATTCTCTATTAGAATATTTTCTTATAACTCACAAGAGTTATGAAGGTATTGACATGTACTTAACATCCCGATATTAGTGTACTTATATATTAATGAAGGGAGACGAACTCACTTAAGAACCGGTGGCTTAGAAGTTTGGAGCGATATCTACGAGTAAGTATGAATTTTGAGTCAGGAGACATCAAGACCGATATATAATGGCGGAATTCCGTCCTCATTACGACAAAGGCACTTTAATACTGGGGCGACTACAAAATTTCGTAGAAAAAACGCTCTCCAACCAGTAAAACTCTTAGTCTAAATGAAATTTCTTAAATTCTATATAATAGTTCTCTCTAAACAGGAATAATAAAGAATTAGCAATCCGGTACATTTACAATTGTACGGAGTTATTAAATCACCAAGAGAGGAAGATATACCTCTACTGGGTGACTTTAGCAGATTGCCTTTTTGTTCGCATACCAAGCAATGTATGACAGAGTTCATGGGGAGGGCAGAAATAGAAACAGCACCAGAAATACGACCACATTTTTATTGGGAACGAGGTTTGTCTCATAAGAACGACAAATTTTCTTCTTTATTGGACAACTATTTTCTTTCGACCAATATCTTTTATAATAATCTAGTTATCATCATTAAACGCATTCGGGGCCCACTTCCCATTTCCTTTTTGTTTCTAAAAAATAGAAACAACATTACTGACTCGTGAATTATGCGGCCAAAACAGATTATTTAGAGCAATATAAGTTGAGTTTACGTGGAGCCTTGGGGATCAGAGAGAGTCTAAAGCAATAGAATACTTACTTTTAAATTAGAGTGGAGATTCTCTGAGTAACAGACTGTCTGAAAGAAATCTTGAGGGTAGGGTGCATAGTCCCAAACACTGAGAATTTATTAGAGACTAACCGCCCCCCTTTTTTCTGAGTATGCACATAATATCGGCCGACCGTCAGTTACATGGGCTGCAGACACTAAAGTCCACCTTTTCTCTACAATCATATGGTATAACTAATTCCGATATCCCTATATGGACGCGCCTTCTTCTTCTCCCTTATGGATTGTTCCATTTACTCTTTATATTGTCCTCCTCCACTTTCAGAATTATGCTAAAGAAATTAAATATTGTATTGGAAAAGAATATTTTAAGACCCAAGAATGGGTAGGCATTAAATTTGAGGATTACCTTCAGACCTTGCAAGATGATAGATTCGTTCACGTTTAGTCTACTATTAGAACTGAAAGACTAGAAAATATGACTATCTGCTAAGACTAACTATATTCTCTTTCTGAATTTCTCACTCAGAGCCGCCATATTTGTCTGAGAAGATAATAGCATTTCTTTAGGTGTTAAGACACTTAGAAATTCGACTTTTTTAATTCAATGAACGATTTTCTCTAAACCAGACAAAGCCCGAGACATTCTTGATGATTTATTGCCACATTTTTATGATTTAAAAAGGGTAAATCAAATGTTTTCTTCTTAATTAATTAATCTTTTACCTTTGCCATCATCTCTCTTTGGAAATCAGAAAAGAAGAAAAAAGATATGTCGAAAGGTGTAGGAGAAAGAGATCGAAAGAGAAATACCGTTGAATAATTTGAAACGAAATGGAACACTAGACCGAAGTGTTGGCAACAATAATGTTAAGAAAGAAAGTTTAACAGTCTTTAATCCAGCACTTTAAGTTTCCGTAGAAAAATTTTTTAGAGGAAACCTCTAGTCTAATATAGAAGATTAGGATGTCCTTTTGTCCAGACTAGACGCATAGAGCTGAACAAGAATAGTAGAAGTAAATACAGCTAGAGTGTTCTATATAGATATACAGATAACAATAGCACTAATATTTAGTGAAGTTAAGAAAGGAAAAGAATACATATCAACCCTTCCATGAGTGAACAGAACCATGGATTAGGGTTAGATTAAAAGAACACTTCTAAATTTTTCAGGAAAAAGAAACAAGTGCCTTGTCTCAAATATATATCAGAGCTTTAATAAGGAATAGTTAGAAAACTCTCCTAGTAAGAAAAAAGTCAATGACTAGTTATTGCTTCTAAAATGGTGAATTCTTAGGCCATTCATTCCTCGAAACTGTTGGTTGGAGATATCTCACAATACTGTGCAGAAGTAAAGTTAGAAAGTCTCATCCCGGTCGTACGGTCTAATTCATGATAGAAATGCCCTGTATGGATACCCTAATTGAAAAGTGAAAAATATATAGGATACCATAAGGTTTCCTAACCCCACTTGATCTTTGGTAAAGTGCCAAGTTTGCTCAAGCGGTCAATTCAAGTACAGTAAAGTCAACCCTTAACTCTAAGCAATGAGCCGTAGCTATCAAGTAAGAGAGTCCCAAGAAAATCAACCAGTAGTTTCATCTGTTCTAATGCATCAAGCGGATCCTAGTAATCATGACTAGGAAATATTCTTTGTGATAGCTGCTAAGATGGAGAAGAATGAGTAATCGAACAGTGTTTTCAACCAATTCGTCCTCCGATCAGAGAACAATAATTTTAGTTCATTTGTCAAATGTATTTATGAATGAAAATACAGGAGATGTAAAATGATATTAAATTAGAAATAACTTCAAGCTAAATGGACAGAGAGTGTTTTTAGTAATCTCTCTAGCTTCTTGTGTTATCGGAATTAGACCTCCTCAAATTTGGGTTTCTGTCATTATTTCTTGTCATATATTTTTCTGACTCACAATAGGTCAGAACGAGGTGAGTTCTAATATTCAAGCCATGTTCGTGAGATTTTAGGGACACAACCTGTTTGATATCGTCGGAAAAAATTAAAGAAATAGAAAGAGAAGGAAGATTTAAACTGTCTCTTAAAGAAGCTAGTATTGTAGTTTCAAGGGATTGGGACTCAGATGATCCACCCTATAGGAGAAAGTTGATCAACTTCTAAGGCTACACCAACAGTAATACCCAGTTACCTTTTTAGTGTGTACGACACTTGAAGTGGACTTGGGAGCTTGGAATCGGAATTCTATTAGGTTACAAGTATTTTAAATTTATGAAACATAGACATTTATTCATAACATTTAATATCTCATGATGAGGATGAATCAAAAGAATTAGAAAAATCTTTGCAAGGTTTAGAGGCCAAAGAAAATGAATAAAGATGAAAAGATCAACTGAGAGCAGATAGTAAATTACTGCATATTAGTAGAGATAAAGTATTTCATAAATATCATTCCTAATATGGAATGATAAGTTTACGTAATTAAACAATTACAGGTGATTAATATAAATCCGCAGTAATTAATAGAAGGCTCAATGAAAAGCCTAACATCAGAGGATTAATTAATAAAGGGCTCCAATTCATTGAAAAGCCTACACAGAGATAATTAATAGAGGCTCAAGTGAAAAGCGCTATCACAGAGAGTTAAGTAATAAAGCGCTCATTCTGAAAAGCCTACTCAAAGAGTAAAAACTACTAAAATTCATCTGAAAAAGCCTAGAAGGAGTCCAATTACTGAAGTGTTCCTTTCAGAAGTCTACAAAGGTAGAGGATAAATATAAAGAAATTCTGTTGTCCTTCAAGAGAACAAAGAAAATTCACAGCTTCTGGCCAGTAGGCAGGAGGACCTTTAAAGCAGGAATCGAGAATATTGAGTTCTAATTGCTATTAATAGATAAAACACAGTGGCACCTTGCTCAATTCTTATGGGTATTCTGAAGTTTCAAGACCTGAGAGTAAAAAGAATTGAACTGGAAAAGGAAAGTTGTTTAATAACACCTTTTTGCTGTTCTTAGGCCATTATAGTTTGCAAACCTTCCTTATTTCCCAGGTTAGAAAGCAAGAAGTTAATTGAGTTAATTACTTAATCTAATGACAACTTTTATTTAAAGAAGAAATAAAAACATAGGTAATGTCATCCGACTTGAACTTATTGACAGAAAGATTTATAAAAACTGCTTGCTATTGCATAGAGAATGAAGCAGTTAGGTTCTACTGTATAGTAATGCTGCTCAGAAAATGCTGTCAGATGAAAACAATTGAAGATATGCAGTACAGAGAGTATTATTACAGAGTAGATATTAGAGTAAAGGAAGAAGCTAGGAATGGTTTCCTATTTACAGAAAACCTTGAAGCCTCTTAGAAAGAACTTTGGAGCTCCTCATGGACTACCATGATGTATTGGCTCTAGATGATGATGTGCAGTTCCTGTATGTCCTGTATACAGAAGTTTGAATCAGAGACTTACTCAAGACGCTCCAAAAAGTCATTTTTAGAAAACCGTACTCCTGTCTTTCCACTAAATCGTTATCTGTTGAAGACATAGATTAGCTGGCCACATGAATGGCTTAAAAGAAAGGATATATTAAAGCATGCTGTTTGAGAATCAACATATTTTTTTTCTGAAATACCAAATAAGAATTCTAATAAAGAGGAAAGTAATTCCCAATTGTATTACACATTTCCCTCCAAAAAGCTGTTTAATGCCTTAAATGCCCTCGAATATGAACCCCATGATATTCTCGGTCCCTAGAGGGCATACGATATTTTACTAGCTGTGACTTGATCGATGCTATCATCTCCCTCGAAGTCCGATGGAGAAACACAAGAAATGTAAATGGCTTTTCTCGTACAAGGAAGGGATTATTCTGCCAACCAGAATTATATTTGGGCACGCAATGCCCCAAGTACCTAGCGTAGGACAACATGCTAGTCGCGTTGAACCATTTATTTGGACTATGCCGTCAAGTGTGATTAGATGATTGTCTTAATCATCGGGTAAAAATAGAGGCAGAACTCTTGATAAACCTTAAAGAATAGTTTTTACTTGGCGTTTACGAGTAAATAAAGTTAAGAGTTAAAGGTGACTAAATGTCATTGTCTCCAAACTTCGGTTTTGTCTTGTAGGATTTAACAACGTAGAAGACGACGGAAATTCAACCAGATCCAGCGAAGATAAGAATCGATTGAAGAATTACAGTTTCGTCCCCCTAACAATGTGTTTATAGTAACACAATCCCTTATTATGGATTTTTCTCGTATTTTCGCTTTTTTATTAGTTGACTTGCACTAATTGCGAAACATTCTATAATACTTAAGTAAAGAAAGTGTTGAAGTTTGAATGAAAGAAGCCAGCCAAAAAGCATTGTGAGCTTCTAATAAGAGAAGCTTCTGTGCTGCAAAACCTCAGCTAACTTCGCCAGATGATTTCCAAAGCCATTTTTATAGGTACAGATGCCGTGCACTCGATGGATATAGGGGGAGTTTCTTTATCCAAATGGTCAATGAACGGACAAACAGAGGAAACGCGTTATCTTTTGTTCTAAGAGTGTTAAAAGAGGGCCAGTGAACTTCAATCTAGAATTATAGAAAAGGAAATCTTCTAAGAGTCTAAGGCAGCATTTTCCAAAACTTTTTTTATAAGGTGTTTGTTACCCCATCACTAATATTAAGCTGACAATCAAGCGCTCTTTGCTTTATATTTCGCAACAAACAACAAACGGGGTGCCCCAACCTGGAACTGTTTTGTAAAACAGTTTTTCGCCCAACTATAAAGTTATAGACGGGAAAAACAAAATACTGCTGACTATTTGGTAAGGCACCCAGCAAAGCAACCGAATGTTTATTTTCTTTAGAGGATATATAAGAAACCGATGCTGTACCTACGAAGAAAAGATTTTATTTTTAACAGAAAAGAAACTATCCAAATTGAACAAGAGAAATGCCCTAGATTAAAAGAATTAGTTAAGTGGGCTAAGGAAAAACCCCAAGACTTATCCACACACTTTCCATAAGAAAGTGCGGTACTATGCAACTAGAAAGGAATCTTATGTTAAATACAAGTACCAGATATGGCATGATCTACTCAGTTATAGATCAGTTCCATTCTTCACTTGGAAGTGGGCATGGAGGACAGCAATGGAGGCTGAAAAACGAGTTAGAGAAAGACTACGTTTTTCCTCATTCTAGTATAGTTAGTAAAAGGAGTACTGGTTCTCTAGTGCGTGTCATGCTCTAAGGTAAAGGTCCCTAGAACCTTCCAAAAGCGAAATCAACAGATGGTTCTCTCCTATACTGCCGTTTTCTAGAAGTACAGAACGTGATATCTGTAATTGGTAATCTTCCTACATGTCAATTTTTCAAGGACTCAAACACATTCTCGCTCTCAGAGATGTTTGACTAGATCTAATTTGCGAGATTAGTCCGCAGGTAAGGTACAAAACGAGGCCCAAGAATTTTGCTCGAGCCTTACAAGAAAGAATAATATGTCGGCATTCGAGCCCAGAAATTTAGCCTCGGATAATGCCGCAGAATTTACTTCAGCTGCCTTCAAAGAGTTATGTAAGGCTTGGAGGATAAAAAAAAGTTAATATTCTGCCCCTACAAACCAAGTCAAAATTCTGGAGTTTTAAGAATAAAGGTAAATCTTTAAAATTTCCTCCGTCATTTTGTAAAGGACAATCATAGAGATTGTCAAAATACGTATCTTTTGCTCAAATAGCAATTATACTTCGTATTAAAACTAGATCAAATTGGATCTTCTCCAACATTCGTCCCTGTGCAATCGGATAATATCTCAGAGTAACTTCCCTACGAGATATGCCTGATATGTCTCTCCATTTTACAATAAATTCGAAAATAGAAAAATGCATAACAGATGAGTAGATTCGTAGTGGAAGAATGGAGAGCAGAGTAATAATATTTAGCAAGAGAAAGTCTAGAAAAGGAAACCCTTAAAGCTATGGAACCAGCCAACACAAACATGCCACACAAAGAGAATTAACGTGGTATATGTTTTTGTAAATGCTGTAAAGAAACCAGAACAGAGTTCTAAATTTGAACAAAAGATATGAAGGTAGAATTATTTGTAAAGTCAAATAAAGACCAAAAATAGTGTTTATCTACAAAATAATCTGGAATACCGGGATTAATGTTCAAGATAATGGTCCAGTAGAAAAGATTACAAGATCTCACTTTTCATTTGAATAATTGATGACGTATTTGGACCAATGCAATTCAATGAACATTGATTCCGCGATAAGTTACAAGGACAGAAAGAATCGAGTTGGAATCTGAAGAAGTTGGAGTCGACAGTTAGAATACATCAAGTAATCTCCAACCAACTTCTTCTTGGATTCCCCCTAATTTTCATGATGAACAAAATGTTATACCTATATCAGAGGGAATTCAACATCAAGAACAAAAGATCTGTATTAGAAACACAAACTTCTGTAATCAAAGAATACCTATACTTCCCAAGAAGTCAGATTGATTAATCTACTCCACACACCAAGGCTAACTCAAGTAAGAGATATAGACCTCTCTATTACCTCAATCAAGGACAAGAATGATTCATATACTTTCAGCACAGTTTCTGAACACGAGGAACAGCCTGTCCATTGCAGAAGTACAGAGAGGCATTTACTTGGTAACGCACTTGCAGATGGAACTGTAGGGGGAAATGTGCCAGGTTCTGAAGCACTTCCCAAAGATGATTGAGGTAACACCCTCGCAGAAGGAAATTTGGGATTTTACAACATCTGAATCAGCAAGAGATTGATCGAAAAGAAGATCCGCGTAATAGACCTCAAGCCAGCCAAATTCAGAGGTCCGAAGGGATTGGAACAAGAGTTACATACAAAAGTCAAACAAGACAAAGAGAGCATGGAATCTCTTCAAGTCTCTAAACTCCAAGAACGAAGAAGCAACACAAAGTCTCTGAAAGCAATTTTGCAGAGACCTTCCAGTTGTTTGTCCATGTAGAGATGTACTAGAAGAGAAATTAGACTTCTACTTATTTAACCTCCTAAGATTAAAATCTTTAGATTGTTTAAAATTTTTGTAAATAAATATTTTATTTTATTTATTTGGTGTTTATAACTTAGGTTTGAAGTTGTATTCATGTTCATGATCACACATCTAATCAGAAATTTAGACTTTTCTATGTCATGCATCATTTAGGTATAATTGTCCATATTTTGGTATGATGTGTGCCGTACGAATATAAATTTTTTTTTGCCCCCAGGGTTCAGTCTTTAATAACAAAACCAAATAAACCCATAAAAAAACATTAGAAAAAATTTTATTTTACGATACGTTTATATACTTTTATTTTTATTAGTAACATGTTTTTATTATTATATTTTTATTTTAAAGAAAAAGCAAAATAAAAGAAATCGTAAATAAATTTCGTTTGAGTATTAGAATAATTAAAAATTATTTATAAATATATTTATAATATTAAGAATTTATTTTATTTAGTATTAGCTTAAGCTATGTAATTAGCTTGCTTATAATTTTTTAATTTTGATTTTAAAATTTCAGAACTTTAGCCTTTGCTATATGATTAACTTGATTAACTATTATTTAGCTGATCAGCTTTTATTAATATTAATTTAGCCTCATGCTATATATTATTCTTTAATTTTTAATTCATGGATAATCAGACATGCTACATTTTAAGTTTACTTAAGCTTCTTTATATTTACGATTTCATTTAATTATAATCAGAATTTGTTAATGATTTTAATCTTTTGTTTTATTATCCAAGATCCAATAAACTTGATTTCATTTCTATGAAGTTCATTTTATCTTAATTAATTTTGTTCAATTAATAAAATTATTATCAGAAAAATATTAATACTTGATTCCAATTTAAAGTTTTAAAAATTAAAACGTAAATATAGTATATATCACAAGTAATTTAAAAGGAATTTTTGATCCTCGGCAATTAATTATTATATTAATTAATTATTTTACAATTTTACATTAGAACAGGGACCTAAAATAAGTGAATCGAAGTAACTAATTTCATTTTTTAAGGCTATATATTTTACTTTGCTTAGTCAACACTTCTTTTCCGTTATCAAGTCATTAGCACAGACTCTCTCATCCACGTCTTCAACAAAGTCCAAATTGGCTTCGAAATTGTCATCCTCCGTGGCAGTAAACTTATAAGAAGGATTCTTGACTGATTGTCATCCTTTAGAATGTCCATGCCGAAATTAAAACCACTATTTATAGAACTAATATTATCAAGTACTTTAAAAGAATATTAAATTTTGCTCTTTATTGAAATGATAATTTTAGTTAATATTTCTATAAATCAAACGAGCGCATAAATGGGAATCTCAACTCATTAAAATTAGAACTAAAGTAATATCTCCTTAAATTCAGCTGAAATTAAAAGCTACCGATGGGTTCATCCCAAACAAGATTCAAAGAGCTCTTTCGAGATTGGGAGGAGAATATTGGTCTTAATTATTTGTTATTGGTACATTTCTCGGTGGTGTTGTGGTGGTGTTGCTAATGTTTCCAATCAATTATTTAAGAAAAAAGAATTAATAATTATTGGAAATTTCCGCGATGAACTGTAAATTTATTATTAATGACTTAAACGAACAGGTTGAAGTAAAATACGCTCGAACATAACAGAATTTCCAACTAAACTTACAAAAATTAAATGAATATCATTGAGACAGATCACTTGCAACGCCACAACATACTAATCACTAGTAGTTATAAATCATACTTACATTAGTTAACTATTCAGTTAACAGATTACAATGATACATCAATTAGTTATCACTCATTGCAATAGCTAAAACCCAAGATAATATGATCAATTTATCACCCACTCTTATGTTACCAATATACTAGAAATGAACACAAACTACAAAACTACATTCCTATCATGACCATAGAGACAACAACATAAGCCATTTCATTTTGACATACTCATGACTATAAGAAATCAACCACTAACCCACTTGTAATTAATTACACTAATCCATTCATTTCAAAATGAGAAAATTATTCATATAAGTTTTAAGTTCCATTCCCACACATTTCTCATTAATGAACACGTCCGCTTCGAATATATTGTATATATACACCCGGAACTAATTATCTTTCGTAATAGGTCAGAAAAATATATCTATTGTGCGGAAATCATTTACGACTATGTCGCAACATAGGTGAAAACAGCGGTTGCCTCAAGTCACCACCTTTTAATCCATTGATGACAAAACATGCTTGCTCTCTGCTTTGCTTAACTATAGCTACTATAATTGTTCTTCAGCCCACGTCCTGATTATTGTTACTATCTTTTAAATCTAAAGAACCCTCGCATAACCCTAGACATTTACCTATTGAGTAATCTTTTTTGCAGAAAAAATTAACAAGCTTCCATGTCCTGCGAAAGACCCCATTCTGTATAAGCATATAAATAATTTTTATTTCAATATCCGCATGTTGTACTCCTTCAGATAAGTCTAATTATCAATTTAAAAAATCATTCATTTTAGAGAAAGAATATTTCATTAAACTTCCATTAAATTGCTCAATCCGATAAAGTTTTGTTTAATTTTTAACTCATGTAGAGCAAATACTCTGCAGGCAATCATTTCCAAAGTTTCAAATAATTGAAAGAAGCTCAGTGGAATAAGAGACAGACAGTATTAATAATACCAATCCACCCATCTAACCCTTAATTTCTGCAAGTTAAATTGAACTTCTCATATATCGTTGGAAGGAACGACTGTGTTTATTTTCTATGCATTTTCAGACAACAAACAATTCATTGACCTGGTCTTATAGAAAAACATTGTGTAGAAAATGTTTGAAAGAAGTTAAACAAGAACCCCAAGGATATCGGCCATTGAAATCAATATACCGGTCATGTCAAATCCCTTCCAATATAGAGTAACATACCAGTTTCAAAAATACCACAGAATCAATTGAAATTGAGACCCTTGTACAGATACCTCCATAAATTTAGATCAATTATTAAATACCCAAACCTCCGATTGCCACCTACCTATTCCAATAGCAATCACTTTCAGAAGTGGAAGTAATATTTGCTAACATTGCTAACTTGGACAATAACCTTTCCACATTGATCAATGCCGCTTTCTGCATTTATTTTGAATTTATTTTATAGTATTAGTGGATTAAAATCTCTTATGAATTTTAATTTTCTGAAGCAGAGTCCTTATTGTAAAAGTTAGTTTTTCTCAATAAATAAAATCAGATAATTTCTTATTGATTTAAAAATAAACATATATTCAATATAACAAACTCTGTTTCGAAATTACCTATCTCATAACATTCTCTCTTGCAAAGTTTTGTTAACTAACTTCCTCTTAATAATCTTTTATGAAACCTGAGTCACCGTTCTTAACGCTTTGGATCGTAAAAGCAATTGGGCCATTTGTGAAATAGTCTGGTGGTGACATCAGGCTCATCAATCTATCGAATCAGGATAATCAATCCTATTTCCGTAGAATCTATTTCCTATAATCTAGGAATCAGATGCTTAGATTTAGAACCTATGATTAGTCCCAAGAAAATCCATTTTAAGACTTCAATTCAAGGAAAATGGATAGAAGAGCTCGAGAGAATGGTGAGTGAGATGAGAGGGAATGAAAAATTTTAGGTTAGAGAGATTTAAAGAGGGTTTGGAGGATGCGAGATCTTTAAAAGGTTGGACACCGAGAGAATCGTTGTTGGCCTGAGATCTGCTTAAGTAAAAAGCAATGGAATATGCCTCCTTTTAGTAGTTTGTAGTATATGGCCGCGTGATAGAATATAAGATAGAGTTTTTCTTACAAAGAATGAAACACTTATATATATGCAGCTAGTGCGTATTAGTTCTTGATGTTGTTGTGTTATATTAATACTATATTATATGAGAGTTAATATTCTATGGTTGTTGGTGCAGAATGTACCTCTTTAGTTGATTTTTTCTTTTTCCTTTTAATTGTAAATTTAAATATATGAAGCAGCATAGAGATTATGTGAGTGACGAAAATGAAATCTCTCGACTTAAAACTTTTTCGCCACCTCTTGGATCAAAGGGTAAAGAATTGTTCTATACTATTAAATAATAATAATAATAATAATAATAATTAATAAAAATAATAAAATCTTTATAATATTATTGTTTTTAAAAAATAAGATTGTTTTAGACCAGCGTTTCCCAACAGCTGTGATTATGAATTCTATATTAATCTTTGTTAATTAATAATTAATAATTATAATTCAAATACTTTTATTTTTATAAAACGTGAATTGAATATTGGAAAACTTTGATCAGATAATGATAATGGAAGTAACATTTGTTTTGTATAATATTGTTATACTTGAAATTACGAACTAATGAATTTTAGAGTAACTAATTACTTTAAAAATTATATGTAACCGATTCGATTTTCCCATTTTTTCTTTATTTAGGTTTTTCAAGATTAGTTTTTCAGATATGCCTTAGATTTGGATGACTTTTTATGGATGTTTGGAATTTGAAGAGATAAAATAAAACTCTCTGGAATTGTGCGTTTATTAACCTACATCTCGTGCGATGAATAATAAGGAAAGAAGGGAAGATAATATATATTTAGTTATAATATATATTATAATATATATATATATATATTATATATAATATATTATTAAGTATTATATATTATATATAATATACTTAAATATATATATAACAACATATAGTTATATATTTATATAGTTTAAAATATAAACTGAAGTATAAATGCACGATAAATACAGTAAATTTAAAAAATTTAAATGTAATTAAGATTGTTAAATTATATTTAAAATAAAAAACTTTAATATACATTCTGCAATTTAGGTATATATATATCATATATACAAAAAAGTGAATGCTACCTTCTACTTGCAGATTTGGGGAAGGATTTTTTCTTCCGTCTTTACCTGCCGTAATGCTTCGCTTGCCCCTTCGAGACTAGGGTGGCGCAGGAACGGATCTTTGCTGGTGTGCAAGTGTAGTTGCGAGCTGAAGTGAATTTGTGTGTGCTTTCTTGCGTTCCCACTTAGCTTGTCTGTACATACAACCTTTCCTGTACATTTATGCCTGCTGTTGTGTGGCAAGTGTGTAGAGTGTGTTAGTATAATATATTATATATATAATTGTATATATATATAGTATTTATATATAAATTTTATAAGATATTTATATTATAATATATTGTGTATATTATATAATTATATATAATATATAATATATATGTTAAGACTAATATACGTATAAGGGTTTATTATATGATTTAATTGATATAGTATTGTATTATATAAATGTAAGCATATATATAGTATAAATACTTGTATATACTTAGTAGTTAGTATATATATATTATATAATATAAGTTTATATATGCTATAAGATAATACAATGTATTATTATTATAAGAAGTATATAATATATATATTATATATATAGTTTAGTATATTATATATATGATATAATCATATATACACTATCACACACACAATGGCAAAAATGAAACTTCTAATAAATTATTAGCGTATCTAATACATAATAACCCTCTTTACATACATCAACACACACCTCACTGCCATTATTTAAATGATACTAATAAGTTATTTAGGTAA
>JABUQX010052844.1:7500-12500 GCA_015478945.1 Trachelipus rathkii
GCCCTGAAACCATTTCTCCATTAATTTACAGGTATGTCAGGTCAGTGAAAATGTCCCTTTTTGGTTGTCCGCCAACTTCGGATTTTTCCCAGGTTTGGGGATAGGATTACAAAAGCTTACGTCCAAATAGGATGGGAAAGAAGGACTTCGACTTCCAGATTCTGTATATAGATCAGTCAAACATGCTGATGCTGAGGGATTTATGACGGAGCATGATAATACGAAATCATGTCTGGACCAGGAGCACCGTCTTTGCTACTCGCCAGTGCAGTTTGATACTCTGCAAGTGTAAAGACGGTTATAGGTATGATCTTCCCCCTTTCGCTGTTGAAAAGTCTGGCAGTGCTGTGTCAGTTCTCAATTTTTGAAAGGCTTCAGTGTAGCGGAATGAACTCGAATGGCTAGCGAAGCTATAACCTAACGCATCCGCTACCACCGCAGGAGCGGAGATCGTATCAGTAATATTAGGTCCATAACGGAGGACTGTGGGGTGAAGAGTTTTATTAGATCGACCAGATATTTTCTGTGTACATTTCACACTAAGGAAGGCGGAAAGTTGTGGAGTTAACAGTCGATATGTAATTTCGAAAAATTGTTTTACGCGTTAGAACGATTAATTCGCCGAGATCTCGCTGCGGCTGCTTTAAAATAATCATGTTTGGGGTGGTACGGGTTCTTTTGTGTATTGCTGTAGAGTTTCGTCTTCCCTCTCGGTTGGCTTGCTGCGCATTCTTGGGACCACCAAAGGGTTGCCGACCGCCTGCCTGAGGAAGACTGCGGGATGCAAGCTTCCGCTGCCGAGATGACTACTTTCTGGAAAAAGCAAAAGGCATCATCAACAGTCGGAAATCTTTTATTGAAAGGAGAAAGAGGGATAGCGGTGGTTGATAAAAAGGAACCCACTCCGCTCGATCATAACGCCAGCTTGGAGTTGGGTTTTTTTTGCATTGGGCTTGGAACAAGCTCATTAATACTATTGGGTCAATGATCGTGCCTGATAAATAATTCAAGCGGGACCAGGTAAAAAAGATCCAGTAAGGGGAATGGGAAAGCAAAAGGAAATAATCAATAAAGAAGAAAGTGTGTGTAAATTAACGTTCATAGGTTTGGGAGGTCCCTGTGTTTAAGGGCATCAGGGAAAAGGGGG
Source organism: Trachelipus rathkii (assembly GCA_015478945.1). Classification (NCBI taxonomy): domain Eukaryota; kingdom Metazoa; phylum Arthropoda; class Malacostraca; order Isopoda; family Trachelipodidae; genus Trachelipus; species Trachelipus rathkii. The sequence goes on from JABUQX010052844.1 coordinate 8,648, forward strand.
TGTAGGAGATCTATTAGATCTTTGGCTTTTCAGATAAGTGACCAGAGTCACCCTATAAGGGTGGCGGAGGTTTGAAGTCGCCCTAGTTACAACCGGGAAGCGGGAGCTGTTTGAAAGATCTGCTGTCGACCTAGGTAATTCACTCTTCGGAGCTAAGTAGATTGAACATTAGTAAATGTCGATGGAAGTGGAATTCATTTGCCGCAATGCCATGAAGTTTTGGTTTTTGGAGAGGGACTGGGGAATTAGGGGAATAGATTTTGAATGGAGGTATTCCTGACCCTCCCTTCATTGCACTCTTTCTAAATAGAAGTTAACGGAATTTATATTCAATGGTTGAAGAAGTCACGGATTGACATAGTCCGAAGTTTCCTGTAAACATATACACTTTGGTGTACATATGTTTATTATTGAACAAGTTCTTCGAAATTAAAGTAATAGCCACGACAATTCCATTGAAGAAAAGTAGTCATGGTGAGTTATGAATATATGATGGTGGTCTATTAGAGACAATGGTCTCTATGTGACTGGGGGGAATGTTAGAGGTGGGGTTCAGATTGAGAGGGAAGATTGAGACGTGGGTCTCGGCGAGAAGGGAGAACAAAACCTTGGTGGTAAGGAATAGTCATACAACAGAGATTTTTTTAGGTTGTATGACAATCTTTTAGGGAGGAGTTTTCAGATGTTTTGGTGAAAGAGCTTTCCACCATGACTGCGAGTAGGTTTGGGAGTTCAACAAATCCAACTTGTTTATGTGGGTTTTTTGTTAATAGAAGAAGCATTCGCTAAATGCTCTATTATTAGTGAGAGCAGTATCAGACCGCTTGGCACGCAGATTCAGAAATGTGGGTAGGGGGCAATAGAGTGGTTTTCCAATGAATTGGGGAAGGAAGGTGTATCCGAAAGGGTATTGTCCTTTTTGACAATGTAATTGGGGTTTACACACATCGATTTTCCAATATGGGAATTCGATGATTGGCAAGGTTCCTGAATTCTGGAGAATTTCCAGTCTTCATCATTCGATGATTTTGGGAAATCGGGGTAGTTTGATTGGAGAATGGGGACCTCTGGGTCCATCTTCATGCCTCCATCAGACCCAGAACGTTTAGAGCGTTTGCGACGTTTACGTTGAACAGTTTTCCATTCACCTTTCTCGGAAGTGCAGGAAGCATTAGAAAGAGAATGGGTCATCGCATCGAGCTCCATTTGGGAGCTGTTATCCAATTCATCTTCTAGGGTATAGAATCCCTTAGAGAGGGCTGATAAAGGAAACTCGGGAGAAGAGTTATAGGAAGAATCAGAGGAACTAAAACTGTCTTGTAGACTATTAGATGATTGGTTGGTGAGTTGTTCATTAGTTGGGATTGTTTGGGTACAGTCTATTAAAGCCTTTGCATTTGTCTCAGAAGTAGACTTATGGCGAGGTCTCTTCTGAGTTGCATTTTTTACATCTGGGGTTATTGTGTTATTGTTTAAGAATTCGGTTGCTCTATATTTTAACGAATAATCTTTAACTTGGCGACTGTTCTTTTCTGTGTGTTTTAAAACATCTTTACCAGGGGTTTTAGTAATAGTGGGAGGCGAATTAAGGGACAAAGAGACCGTCCTCTTGCAATAAGTTTGGTGAACCAATTTGGTGAGTATGGGACAGTGTGTCTTGGCACGGAAGTATTTTCCAAATTTTGTATTGAATGAGCCAGCTTAGTTTCATTGCTAGCTTGTTGAGAGTTAATACTCAGGATAGGCCTTGTGATGGCTGCCTTTGGCGGGAGATTGAATAAAGGGCTTGCTTTTGTGCTCTTTCAGAAGTTTGGGTAGTGTGGGCAGTAACATGGTAAGACTGGTTGCCAGTAATTTGCCTGAGTTTTTCAACGGAAATTTAAGAAAGGAGTTCTATTAGGATAGGTTGTGGTTTCGGCCGGAAATATAACAACGTGGAGGCGGTGGGGGTACTGTAATTGGTGGGCGTAGATTGATTTTGATTTGGTCCTTGATATTTTTCATTGAGCTTGGCGTATAGCATCTCTCACCTGCTCAATTATGTATAGTAACATAGCTCTTAAAACCTCCTGTTCAATACAGGTAAAGACGGGCAATTTGCAAAGAGGAAAGCACTGTGGGGGTCCCTTGCAGTTTCTGGCAAGTTAGGGATTTTTCCACATGGTAAGTGTGAAATAATTCTCCACCGTTTTGGCATTCAATGTCTCCTGTCCCCTACGTTATTTTCGGGGATGACCAAACCGTTGACATTTGAAGCAACGTCTGGGTCGAGGGATAAACGTGCGAACACTGTAACTTGTGAACCCTATTTTGACCTTTGTAGGTGGATAAGGGGTGTTAAAGGTCAGTAGTAAACGGGGGTTTGGTTTGTCAGGAGTTTCCCGGCGAGGGGGAAATCTATAAATGTTTGTGACGGAAAATCTTCTCTGTTGGAGTTCTTCCAAAATGACAGCTGTGTCTTCGTCTCTCTGTTCATAACAATAAATAGTGCCTTTAGATGTGTTTCTTATTTCATCAGGAGTAGAAATAAGAGGAATATTTGCCAAGAGACGTTAAGGATGACAGAATGGAACTTTGATTTTGGTTAGCAGCTTTTACGAGAATGGACCCATTCCTCATCAATGTGACTGGAGGGTCTTCAACTCCTAGGGCTTTTTTAAGTGCTCTACTTGAGAGGAATGGTTCTGTGCTCAGTAAGAGTTTTTGAGGTAGCGGATCGCAGTATGTAATACACATCGGGAATGACATGTCTGCTGACACTCCTGGAGGGGTGCAGCGTATGGAGTAAACGAATGAGTACGACTATTACGGGGGGCACCTTTACGGGATTGCCCGGGCCGTGGGGGCACCTGAGGTGTTCGGGGGTTGCTGTTCGACGAATCGATGAAATTTTGCGAAAGACCCTCAGGTGTAGTAGAAGAAGAAAGCAAATTATAGGTACCAGGTCTAGAAGTAGTAGGGACCGTGGTAGGGCCAGGCTGGGAAGCTGGCAGATGGTTCAGCTCACCTTTATTTAAAAACGTTTTTTCTTTTAAGGACTTTTCCATATAAGATTTAACCACAAGCTTCGTCACCATGAATGAGCACTATAGCAATAAAGCAAATGAGACATAAAAGCAAATAACAGGATGGGCTGGAAAGGCGTATGTTTCATAAGGAAGGGTAATCCTTCTCTCCACAGCAGGTCACAGTCCAGAGACCCACACAACCACCCGGACCCCACCCATAGGGGGTGGGGTGTGGATGTGGCCTCGGAAGATCCTCCCAAAACTTTACGTGGGGTCCCATCCGTGTACCACACGGCACCTATAGTCTTCGCGCAAAGTCCGAGATTATACACCAAAGTGCAGAACAGCCTCCATGAGTGGTTAGCAAAGGTTCGGGTTCCCTACAATTGGCGGCCCGGTCAGAGGTGAGCGTAAATGACCGGTTTTTCAACGGTACCCTCATCCACGGGGAGGAAGTGTGGGGTGAACTGAAAACCCATGCGGGAAGAGGCACCGGATAGCCCAAGGGGCTGTGATGGGAAAAGGGGAGGGCAACCTTATACAAAAATTAAATGGACTTATGGGTGGAAATTGAAAATTAAAAAAAAAAAAAAAAAAAAAAAAAAAAAAAAAAAAAAAAAAAAGAGAAACTGTGATAAAGAAGTTGGATTGAAAAGACGGAAAAATTGTGAAAAATGAGGGGAAAGAGTGAAGGTTGAAAGATTACATATGTGCAAATGCTAATGCACGAATGCACAACAAATGCACATATTACTGCTGGGGCCGGAGGGATGCAGAAAGTCCCCCTAGCATTGGTTCCTATTACAGTGCCACGCTTCAGATTGTAAACAAGTCTTTCCCACAAT